>NQII01000901.1:534672-572333 GCA_002778355.1 Clitarchus hookeri
GGGGGGGGGGGGCAACGCGCCTCTTCTAGCGCGTGACTGCGGGCTGAGGAAGACGTTGCGTGTCGCAGCGGGTGATGGAAGTGCCGTGGAGGGAATCACCAGATCGCGTTCGGGATTTCAGTTTACGCACGCCTGTCACGTACCCGTTTGGCGATGCTGTTCCGCTGTTCGCCTCCCGTCAGCCAGCCGTATCTCGTCCCTGGGGCAGGATATGCCATGGCAAGAGGGAGGGGGGATCGGAAAATACTTTCAGCAGGGTCGTTCGTCCTGCTTTACACACCATGGAAGAACTCCGTGAGGAATGATAGCTTTTAAATAATTCATCTTCAAGTTCTTGCTGCTTCGGGAGAGTACAGAATTATTCCTTTCTGTGAGTGAGTGAGTGAAGAGATTTGGGTGGCCCTTAACATCGAGGTCTTGACAGCCGATGAGAGTGAAGCGAGGTGAGCATGGAGCAGCGCCGGAATGAAGGTGTGAGGTAAACAGAAGATCCCCGAGAAAATCCGTCGACCAGCGGCGTCGTCCGGCAGCGATTCCTACATGCGAATATCCGGGAAAGTCCCCGCTGGGAATCGAGCCCGGTTCGCCTAGGTGGGAGGTGAGTAGTCTAACCACTACACCACCACGGCCCCTTCCTTTCTGTGTGCATGAAACTCGGAGAAAGGTACAAATATTTGTATGGATTTTTTATATGTTTGATACTAACTTTTTGTGAACACTGTCGAATCAGATCAGCTATAAAGTAACAATCGTTACTGCATGCGTAAGGAAACCTGTAGTCTATTCACGGTTTCTTCACACTTTTTGAAACGAACTTTACAAAAATCACGCCATTTACGACGTGTTTGGTTGTTTCCTAAATATTTCGCGTATCACAAGCATTTTATATTTTATTAAAACAAAATTATCTTATTTTGGTTAAATTGTACTTTTACTTATACACTCTCTATAAATTAAAATATTTTATTTCTAATTAATATGAATAAAAACAAGTAGTTCTTATAAAAGTATTATTACACTGAGTGCGCACGAATGCGGTGGGTTGTCCCTTTGGTATAATTTTCTAGACGCAATTAAGGTTAATTCTATTCATGTTAGAAACAAAACGAGATTTATTATGGGAGAGTTTGACAAAGGAAAATGTTCCGCCACTAGGTGTGTAGTGTTCTAAAAGATGATTTATAGTTAAAATTTTAAGCTACGTGATTTGTAAAAGAGAAATATTTTCTTAATAAGAAATTTATATCGCATTTGATTTATATTTACTGTAATTATCCTGTTTTTTTAACGTAGAAAATTGAGAAAATCTAGTACACATGCGACGCTAGCGCTTACTTAGTGGTGAGAGTTTTACCTTTGCCGAACTGTTAACTTTGATCTTCCCAACCTGTAGTAGAAGTAACCTTCAGGCAATTAAATTAGGTCTGCATGAGGCGGAGGAATATCTTGAAAGTAGGACTTAAGCAGGATCTCAGAAAAGTTTAAAGTAACCGTGAATGGACAATAGGTCAGGTAGCCCTACTACAAAACGATAAGCATTTCAGGAATAAAATAATTCTGTTGTTAAACCTATTCCAATGACAAGAATGGATATATACACCCAAGACGTTTGTTATCGATACCCCTTGAGATCCTTTTCCCTGTCTGCTGTTTAGCACACATGACCTCATTCCTGACGTCATAGTTGGTGTGTGTGTGTCATTGTGTGTGTGTCAGTGTGTGTGTGTGCGCGCCAGGGTGTGTGTGTCAGTGCGTGTGTGTGTGTGCGTGCGTGGGTGTGTACGTGTGGAGTAGTTGCCCGACAGTGAGGTGTAGGAAAACCTCATCCGTTGTCCGACAGACGTGCTACGGATTATCGGCATCATTCCGGATCGCATCGGTTCAAACCTAATTGTCTGAATCGGGTTCGTCAAACACTCACGCAGCCCTGACTCATATTTGTACGTCTACAGATTATTTTTGGGATAAAGCGGAACGCAAATCGCGTTCAGAGTGTTCATAAATTAAACGTAAAATTGTCTCGCGATATAGATGTTGTGAGATTATGCGTGTACAACAAGAAATGAAACAGTCAGACAGTCCGATGAATTTCAAAAATTATATTTGTTAAGAGTTGTTTTAGTTCCTGAAGGTGAGCCAACCCAATGTTAGAAGTCAGCTCACAGACGAATATTTAAATGTCATAACGACAGTAGTTTGAGCCACGATATGACACCAGACTTTAAACATTTGGTAGCGAAGAAGACATTTTTGACTTCTAGTATTTTTTATAAAGGCCTAGTCCTATCACTGCATGCTTTCCTAATTCCATGATTTCATAGAGCATGTTTTTGCGTTTGTTTTCATCCCCCTTATGATTTTATATCCGTATTCCGTTATACAAGTTTAAAATAGAATAATATTTTGATAATAAAAACACTACAATTTTTGTCCCCTCTCGGTTTATCCTCTTGATTGCATTTTACGGCCCACACACCAGTTCCAATCTGACACTCCAGGTCTAAATGATTAGCGTATGTTACTTCATTCTCACGACAATTTCTGTGCGACATCATCTGCAGCATTATCTGAGTAATAAGGCAGAAAAAACCCTCTCCAGCTACTTTCAATTCAACAAATGTACCGTTGCTCTGCAACAATGATCTATAAGATGATGAGACCAACGAAACGGCTTGGCGGTTCCTTTGATGATGACGTACCCAATCACTAATTGGCTGCGCGACGCTCTTGGAACGAACCCTGTGTCTGATAGGCTACTGCGTGCTGCGGAAGGTTACCTGGCAAATGAGGC
This sequence comes from Clitarchus hookeri, assembly GCA_002778355.1. Taxonomy (NCBI): domain Eukaryota; kingdom Metazoa; phylum Arthropoda; class Insecta; order Phasmatodea; family Phasmatidae; genus Clitarchus; species Clitarchus hookeri. Next base: position 537,464 of record NQII01000901.1, read on the forward strand.
GCTGATCAGCGAACAGCGTTCCGACATGTCACTGGCCACAGAGACAAGTTTCTGGCGTGTGTGGCTGGAATTCGCGCGAAAAGTTGTTGCACACTTATGTGCCCATACTGCTCTGCGACGGAACTTCATGCCCATTATACACAACCATTCAATATGAAGTTTATTAAATGCTGTTCACGATAAAGTGAGCACTATTGAAAACCCTGCAAAGTTTCTACTTTCAGCTCGTTGGTTGCGTATCTTTACACGAATCAAAGTAAATACTGCCGTGTCACTTTCAGCTGTTGTTTACATCAGCAGCCTCGTTAAATAAAAACAAAAAGTAATAAATATAGTAATGAACATAATGAACCCGTACACGTCAGTTTCAGTAAATAATATTGGTTTCTGAATTTTCATTGACTTTCGCATTAGAGGGATTATGGGGACTCTGGCACATCGGGACCTGGGACCGGAGCGTTGGAGCTGTCCGTGCTCTGTCATTCTGGTCGGCCGGTGGCCATATGGATCCATGTGACATTGACATTGACCTTTGAACTTGACTTCGGTAACTTTTAACCTTGAAAACCCAAAAAATACCAAAAAAAAAAAAATTTTATAAACTTAATTTTTAAAATTTATTTTTAAATCATTATTAAAATAACTTCAAATTTATTATAAAAATTATGAAACAATTTACTTTTCAAAAAATTATTTTAAAAACTTACAATCCCGAAGGTCCCAACCCGACCCTCCCACCACCCAACACCTACCCAACAGACAACTGACCCTCGCAAATTGCTATTGGCTGTTTAGTCGAAAGGCCTCCAACCCCACCACTCCTCCTTCCAATATGTTTAATGCCCCAATTGCCCCGCCCCACCTCCGATTACTCACCTTCGTTATACCAATTAGATGCTTTCGCACCACCTCCTTCCAATATATTTTATTGCCCAATTACCACACCCCTTGCATACCCCTTGCTTCTGTTCATTCCGTCGTATGCAGAAATCTCGGTGAGTTTTTCGTTTGTCATTTGTTTATACCTTACTGGAAGTGGCCATATTGTATTTCATATGTTTAAATTTTCAACATCTAGGTGGCACTAGTGTACTAATTACCTAATTACCGGTCAGGCAGTGCTAACTTCTCAATTTAACCACCAGGCTAGCTAACGCTTTCTCTTACTTACACTCAAAACGCATCTTTTTTTCGTTTTTCATTTGTTTATATTTTCGAACCTAGGTGGCGCTTGTGTATTATTTACCGATGTCATCACCAGACTTGTTGCCTATTTAGCCACCAAGGAAGCAGCCATATTTATTTATGTTTTTAATGTATAGGTACTTCTGTCGGGTCCCTCCATATTGGATTACTTTTTCAACACATAGGTGGCTTTAATTTCTCGATTTCACGGCCAGGCGAGATGCCGGTACCCGCTCATTCTTTCGATTCAGTAACATAGAGATCTGTCGGCACTCACATTTGTTTCATAGACAAAACAAATACATGTAATTATTCATGCTATTAAAGAATTATTTCTCCAATTAGCGGTATACCTACCAGCATAATTTATTAAATCAATAATTTTTAGTATTTGAAACTTTAATTAAGACCGATCAACAAACATTTTTTCCTTTTTAATGCTAATTAAATTACCATTAGAATTGAGTATATATTCTGTTACACGTCACCACACCACTTTAGTTGGAACAATTAATCACCCTCGCTTAATCCCTTACCACTACCGCTCTTGTTTTCAGCATTGTCCGCCAGAGCGTACTGGTGTGGGGAAAGTATATAATGGGAACAATGTCGACCCTCGTCACAGTTTCTCGTCTGACGCCAGAGGTGACAGATCGCTCTCTCACCCCTCGTCTTTTAGCATTATGACTGATAAGTTAAGATATTTAATTACATCAGGTGGCAGGATATTATCAAGCATGCACGTAATACGCATATATTTTCCCGCGAAATTACAAATCTGCTTAAATTTGAAGCATCCGTTTGGGCCTACTATTCTATCGTCGACTATATATATATATATAATTAACATAACTTAAGAATATACAAAATCAATATGTATACATTTATTTAACACATTAAAGGTTATGTAAATATGAATATTTTATATGCCTATAAGCACATCATTTAGTAATATAAAAATATTTGCCCCAGGCATATTATAATTTAACATAAATAGATGTAATTACGTAGGCGACATTATCTGCGAGTTTAATATTTTACCCGGGGCCCTTGCTGGTGCTATCAGAGTATGTGAGGTTTCTCAGAGTGCTCCCACGTTTGCTCTTTTAAAAAATATATAATACTGTTATCAATTAATTACATGAGTAAAATCTTCCTGTGGACGACCGATCCTCCATTCTGAGTGATGAGCTGACTGATTCTCGGTTGAACAATTCCCAGAACCTCGATATCTTCCACTCAAAAATGGTAGGTTGAACTGCGTTTCTAACAGCTGACTCGAAAAAATGAACATTTTTTCACACGTCGGTCAGTCTTCGTCAGTGATCCGCGTTGATTAACATTGGTATAAGGAGATTTTTTGAAAGCACGAAAATATTGTGGTGGNTTCAAGGTACACAGTGTGTTTTGAGTTGAAAGAGAGCTTAGCAGCTGGAATGGATGACGACGTCCATCACGGGTTATGCTGTTGGCAACGGCATCAACCACGTTTCCCACATGCGCGAAAATACAGGTGCGACCCCCGCCGGGAACCGAACTTAGCTCGCGTTGATGGGAGGCGTGCACTCTGGTAGCTGTGGAACTGCTGTCGAGAGGATGGTGTGAAGTATGGAGTATGTCCGATCTTGTGTCGTTGCCAAATAATTTTTGTAGAAAGGGTACCTGATCTCCACCGCCACGTTTCGTGGTTCTCTGGGATGGTGATTATTACAGTGTTCACAGAACATTTTGCAATTATTTATGCATCGGAAATAGAGGTTTCATTGATTGCTGCCATCATTTTAAAGGAGTAAAGAATTGCTGTATCTCTGGTGAAGGGCTGAGGTGCGATGTTGAGAACTTTTACTTGTGTAAACATGGGCTCGTTTTCATCGTAGTGCGCAAGTAGCCCAAGGCGTTGTTAACAAACATGAGGATGTGCCTGAACGTAATCGCCGTGGTTCAAAAACTTATTTAATGCATATTTACAATCATATATTCATGACCTGATCGTGACTTCTGTTATACACGGCAGTAAGGTTTTCATGTTAGATTTTTTCCGTAAGTACTCAAAGTGATGTTTTTCCATCGTGCTTGGTATCGATGGCAGTAGTATTTCAATGAGTATTCCCCTAGTCGATAAATATCAAGGTTCATAGAAGGCTATATGTGCATGGCATGCCCTCCGTCAATACCCCTGTTAATCACAATCAAAGCAACGCCGCTCGCTGTGTGTTGTGAGAATATTCCATAAATAAAGCAGTTTATATTGAGTCATACCTGAGTGATTTTTTGTTAAGTTTCTTCAGCGTATATGAGACTGCGTTCGGGGTCAAAGAGTTGCGAAAAAGGAGAAGGGTCATGGATACTATAATGAAAACAGAGATGTTGGTGAAACCAGTAGCGATTTTTTCGACGACCTCACACAGCTCCTCACCGGCTTTGCTGAAAAAAGTGCCTTGAATAATGCAGAAGACAAGAGCACCGACTACATATTTCCAAAGATACCCCAATGAACTTGTTTATATACTCTGACATTTATTTACCTTGCACAGTAAGGAGATATCTTCAATCATCGGAGAACTAAAGAAAATTGCCTACATCGAATGAAACCATTGTGTATTATCCATCATCTGCTAAAATCAGAGAAATGTAAAGATTGAATGGATGGAAAAAGTAGGGTAATTCATGTATATAATCTTAGTTGTGCACTTTTAATATTTTGAACCTTGGCCTACTTTTTTTCTTAAATTATTTTTTTCAATGGTGTATAAAATCGAATGCAAGAGTTTTTTTTAAATCAAAACTGAGCGAGAAAGTACGGAAGGGGTATTATGGTTCAGTCTGAAGTATAATGTCTTTCTCGAGCTGTTTTTAATTCGGCTGAGTTTTGTTTGACAAACAAACGAATTGAGGAAGAAATGTTTTTGAGGAATGAGGAATGTTTTGAGGAATGAGGAATGTTTTGAGGAATGAGGAATGGTTTTGAGGAATGAGGAATGTTTTTGAGGAATGAGGAATGTTTTTTAGGAATGTTTTTGAGAAATGTTAGGGCGAAAATCTGGGAATGACACTGCCAGGAATAGAGCCTGTCTCGTCGTGTTGGGGCAAAGAGGTCGAGTGAAGAATAGGCTGGTGTTTAGGTGGACCTCCTGTGCGAAAACATGTGAGCAAAAAAGAAAGGATGCTGTGCGCGTACTCGTGACGAGAAGTGAGAGCTCTAGTCGCTGCGTCGTCGCGGTCCCCTTCTTATGCAACATCGTGGAAGAGGTCGTCGTTGCAAAATGGGCCTGGAGTGCTGTTTTCGATGGGGAGCTTGGACTGATATGTCCAAATCTTCATAATTTCGCAAAATTGCAGTAGACCTTCTGACCCAAGTAATTTCTCCTGCAACCTAATATATTTTTATTTTGATAGTGTAAAAAAACTTATGTGCTTAAACATGAGTATATTTGACATTTTTTTGCGAATTTATTCCTTATGTATTTGCATAATGCGAGATTTTATGTCTTCGTGACATCACGAGAGGCTGATAGAGCGCAATTATGTTAGCAAGCATTAGAACTCTTCCTGGGCATTATGGAGGTGCACGAAGTTTATCGCAAAAATTAACATCGATAATAGTCGAGTTAGCACTCGCTTCTAGCAGTTCAAAAATTATCGTTTGTATGTCTATGATACACTGGTATGGCTGGGCTGAAATATTGCCAACGTGCGTATGTATCTCTGCAGGTTAACAAAGAACTGGGGACTATTTTAGAATCAATATATAGCTATGATATTATGTCGTATAATATGTATTTGTAAAAAAAAATATTACAAGACTGGGCTTTAATTTTTTGAAGGTGTAAAATTAATACAACTTAAAATACTAAGTTTTTTTCACCTCGGAATATCGCGTTGATTCGGAAATATAAGTATGTAGCACTCATCGGGCCATGAAGTGTATTACAGTTCGTTAATAGATTTTTTCCCCTCTATTTTGGTTATCGGTGGCCTTTTTCTCTTACCTTAATTTAATATATTTATATATTACATATAAAATACCTAGATATAATCGGTGCAAAAATTTCGTATGTTTTTCCGTCGGAACAAAGGTTACATCTTTAATTCATTAAGGGAGGTTTACATTCGTATTTGCGGAAATGAGTGGTTCGAATATTCTGTTATATCCCCCCCCCCAACCCCTCTTTCTACAAGATTAAACACTTATTGATTACTGTGTATAGAGCGTGAAAATATTTATAAGTATGTGCATCAGCGGATGAAAGGACTAGTTCGTTTGGTTACGAAGAGGATAATAAATAACCGATTCGGAATATATTCCTAGCATTATCAGACTGACCAATAAAGGATCGCGTGGGAAATAATAGTTTTAAATACCTGTAAAGTGCAATATGGTATCTCGGTATGCCTGAAAAATGCAAGGAATTTCTGATATCAAATGTATCATTGCTCTCAAAATAGCGATATTTTTTTTTTTTATGTTAATAGGTGCATGTTTGCCTCAATTATGTGTTGCGATTAAGTTTAAATTTTTATAAGTTAATACATACATATTTGCTTGCNTTTTTTTTTTTTTTTTTTTTTTTTTTTTTTTTTTTTAGATTGTATTTCTCGAAACGAGGATGACTCGTGATTCTGAAAGCCCGATATCGTGGATTTGATGCGAGAGAAAATAGCACAACCCTCTTCCTCTTATAATAAACATATGTAAATAAATTTTATTCGTGACTGTCTATTCGATTCTCGTAAAATAGTAGTGTGAGCTTACATTTTATTGGTGGTGTGCGAGTTAAAATAATTATAAATGTAAATATTAGCCATTTTGAGACGGAGCTAGGTGCTAGGGCAAACGGGAACAAGTAAGGACTCAGACAAGAAACAAAACCGGCATTCACCTGGTTAATTTTTAACAACGAAATTCGGGCCTAATGAATAGAGAATCAAACCCGGATACTCCTGAATATGGAGTTTGCTTGTGCGTGCAGATATCTGTGTTTATTATCTTATGAATTAATGTTGGCGTGTGTGAGAACAAAACAAGCAGCTGGAGCGACAATCTCCCCGGCTGCCTCCAAGAAGCTCTCCAGCGGTCAGTGCCCAAGAGCAAAGTCCTATGCAACGCCTGGTGCAGCGTGGCTGGACGTAACGCGCGAGCTCAGATTACTACTGCACGTGTGTCTCCTTTACTTCTGTAATGGAACTCGTATCCACTTCTCTAAGTACACTTTTATATTAATAGTTTTTTAATGCATATATCAGTCTCGCCTGCAAATTGGGATATTTCGGACTCTTTGTGTGAGCGTGTTTGTGTGTGTGTGTTTGACGTATCAGCAAGTGGAGAATGTACCATAGTTTTCTTATTTCTTATTTTACAGTATCACAAAATATATTTAGTATCACCGGAATTAGTAAAAAATATCACATTTGATTTTTATACAAAAAAAAGGTGGAGTTTAGACTACCATTTATTTACAAAAATATTGTACGTAAAATTAATTTTCTAGCATTCTGAAGGGATTAAAATAACTCTAAAATCGCATAGTCTCCAAAATGCACTGACTGCAATATGCTGTAGTTTGTTTCTCACTTGGGAAGTCATTCCCTATATGTCTCGACGAGGTCGACGGGGGCTAAATGAGATCTGTATGCGCGTGTCTCTGCTGGAATTAATATTGTGGTATAAATCTGCATGATGGAATAGCATCTCAGGGATAAAACTGTGTTTTAGTTGGCATAATTCATAAAGAGTGAATACTATTGACAACCGCTGGATTACAGGCCACACATATACATACAAATGTTCGCATGTCACTTTTCATGATCGAATGCAGTTTGGGACTCCACGAAACCATTTCCATTAACAAACCCAGACCCTGCCATTATTCTTGGGCGTGATGGTTGCTGGCACGATGGTGGATGCTCATCCTGAACCCTTGGTTTTGTGGTAAGTACACTCGTACCCTGCTGTGAAGGATACTGTAGTCGACGGTTTTTGGCAGGTGAAGGTCCTACAGCTACGCAGGTTTTTGCAAGCCTCTGCGAGTTATCGCACCTAGCAAATGCCATGCCGCATTTAACACACTTATGTATCACTCGATCTGCATTATTCGGGCATTAATACTTTTTGTGTCCGAATACATTTGGTGAATGCCATCTAAGTGTTACAGTAGCGTCACGGGTACTGAGTTAACACCTTTACACATTAGATAAGTGGTTTATGTATAAATTTAAAAAAACTAAGTCCTAGAACCGAATTTTACGATGTTACATATTCCTCCAGAGACTAGCAAGGATTTGTTCGGACTAAAGTTGTGAGGTGAGGGGTATCAGAATAAATAATCAATTTCTATTGTAATTTAATTACAATTAAAACAAAACATGTTTTTTCATCGGTCTTAATTTAAGTTTTTATTACTAAAAGTTATTGATTTAATAAATTATGCTGGTGGGTATACCACTGTTTGGAAACATAATTGGTAAATAGAATGAATAATTGCATGTTTTTTTTTATGTCTATGAAACAAGGGTGAATGCCGACAGCTTACTTTGCTATTGAATCGACAGAATGAGCGGGTACCGGCATCTTGACTGGTAGTGAAATCGAGAAATTAACGCCACCTATGTGTTAAAAACAGAATCCAATACGGAGGGCGCCGACAGCACCACCTATACTTTAAAAACATAAATAAATATGGCTGCTGCGCGGTGGCTAAATAGGCAACTCGCCTGGTGATGAAATCGTTAAATAATACACAAAATACGAACGAAAAAAACACGATGGCGTGTTGAGTATAGGTATGAGAGAACGTCAGCTAGCCTGGTGGCTAAATCGAGAAGTTAGCACTGCCTGGTGGGTAATTAGGTAATTAGGTAATTTTCGTGAGCTCTAAATAATTTTTAATAAAACATATATTTCGTGTACAAGCGATTTTGAGTATTAGTAATTTCTATTCGGCCGGTAATCGTTCGTCTACGTAAATTATACGCTATATTGTTCTCCCGAAAACCTATTTCCTCGTTTCCGTGTTGTTACTATATTGTATTTATAAAACGAAGAAAGTGGTACACGCGTTAATGGTTTTTAAGCAATTCTTACATTATTTCACGTCACATGTTTCCCACTCAAACTGTTTAGTATCAGTAATAGCAGAATTACTGCATTTCTCTCAATAGTCGTTGGTGAGTTGTTGGCGAATAAAAGTGCGTTGTCAATCAAATTTCCCGACTTACTTTTAGTTCCAGTTATATAAGATATGACGTCCAAAGTGTGATAATAGGTACAACTACCGTATCGCAAATGTTAACCCAAATTCGCTGTCTCGGACAAATTTAAAAAAACCTTAGCAAATATTTAATTTTTTGCAAGGTTTTATATTTTTACTTTTATAACCTACTAATTTTTTTTTAGACAGATGTCAGTATAAAATATCTTAAATTTTTTTATCATTACAGTACAATGGCAAGTGGATTAACTGACAGCGTGTTGATAAAAAAATACAGCCTCGACTTGATGCACCGGCTGATGGCGAAAGGATACATAAACGACAAGTAAACATTGGCGCTACTTTCGTAGAGCTTTCAAAATCTCGCCAACTTATATGAGACAGAGAATAACGCTCTGACTAAGTCATCGGGCTTGGTCTCGCCTGCTGCGAGCAAAATTGTCCAGGAAGGAGGTGGGTACTGGAAACTACTCGCCTTCCTTCAGTTTTGTTTTTCTTTGGCCAGTTACAAGGGTTACAATAGAATCCAGCTTTGGAGGGGGGGAGAGAGAAAAAAATAAGGAGGAGGAAAAATTCCGCACGGTACAAAATAGCTTCATTTCACAAGGAAGAAAAGAGGAAAGAGAATAACAAAAGAAAGTTATTTAGAGTGTGCCATCTTTGCGTTCAGTGAAGCCCCGTGCTATCAGTTGTGCATCGCCGGGGAGCGAAATGTCGTTTGCCGGTGGCCGACAACAGAATGAGGAACATGAACAAGAACTCGACTGTTCCGTTAAGCTGTATTCTGCGGAAGCAGAGAAGGGGTGAAGAATCTTTTCCAAAGATGTTATAGTAATATATGCCGAACTACTCGACGATTCCTGGGTATCATTTTGTCTTTTAATAAACTGCAAGTGTAGGCTTTTCAGCAAAATGTAATAAATTACTGAATATAACATAACCTACGAGCCATAGTATCAGAATGAGGCGGAATATATACTTTAATACAGGTATCCTAATAGCTGCTAAGTTAGGGTTCCTGTCGGAATAGCTTAGAACTCCTTATTAACCTTATTGTACAATACTGTAATCCACGAGACATAATTTTAAGTATTGTATTAAATAGCTATATTGTTATTCCAACTGGTGGCGGAACTGTTAAATCCCTAGTTTGGCTGAGCATATTTTTAATCGTTTCAGAGATATATGCGAGTCTCTGACTCAGAAAACCTCGTAAAAATAAGCTACGGTTCAATCAACTGCATCACGGGTGTAGAATTCTGACCATAAACTTCACATGTAATCATCCTAATGTTATGAATGATAGGGTTCACTAACCCAAATACTTACATGGCCATAATTTTGAAAATAAGTGTCTGAGCCACTTAAAACCCGTAAATTTAAATGGCCTACCGCAGCGCAACTTGTGTGAAGAATTTGGTGGGACTCGGTTGATTGGTCCCCGAGATATTGGACAAAAACCTTAAATTTTAAAATGGAGGTATCTTACAAAATAACAAAAAAAAAACTATTCTGTATGCGATGCTTCAAACAGATTCTGTCACCATATAACTTTTCGTTGAATTTGGTTAAAATAGTATATAGATAAGACAAACTAATAAAAATGTTTATATGACTGCAGTTTTGAAAATCTATGTCTGACCCCACTTAAATCATGTAATTCTACACCTTCTTCTTTATCACTAATGGTGTACAAAATTGTGTTAGTATTAGTTTAAATAGTCTGCAAATATGGAAAAAAAAATTTAATTTTCTCATTTAGTACTATTTTGCAAAAAGGCTGGCCAAAAAGGATCTCTAAATGCATAATCGATGCTTCAAATAAATGCTGTTAGCGTAAAAAATTTGGTTGAATTTTGTTGAATTGTTTTACAGATATAACATATCTATATAATTTTTTTATTTTAACACCATTAAATTAGGCCTGTCACACCTAAACATGTCGGTTTACATGTTTAGATGCAGCACTGGAAAATTTGGTGAAAATCGGTTGATTTATCCTCGAGATATGGCATAAAACCTCCATTTTTTTTCATTGACGATCTTCATAAATGGGGGACAAAACGTTTATGTATTAGCACGTTCTATGATTCTCGTAGATACTGCTACTATACAAAGTTGAGTTGAAATCGGTTACATAGTTTCGCAGATATAGAAGATAAAATGTTTTTATAGCCACCATTCTGAAATTAAGTGTCTTGCACACTTAAAACATATAAATTAATTTGTTCTGCCACAGTACAACTTCTTGGCCAAATATGGAATAAATAGGTTAATTGTTTCCCCGAGCGAAAACATATAAAAAAAAAATTTTCATGCGGGGCTAACTTACAGAGGGGCAGATATTTAGTCTTTGTACAGAGAAATGTGATTTATAAAATAGATACTGCCAGAGAACAAAGATAAGTAGAGATTTGCTTCATAGGTTCGTATCGGTCCCGATACCGACTTCTCCGTTGTGCATCTTGGCAGTGGTGTGGTGTGGTCGCCATGTTTCCCGCGCAGGCGCTGAAACTTAGTGAGCTGACGCTGACACCACTTCCCGATAGTGTGCACTATATGTATATAAAGCCTACTTTAATATACCTGTCTACTTAACCTATTGCAGTCTAACTTGTTTGCAAACTTTGGTAGTAACCGGCCGTTTGTTTCGCGAGATACGACATAAAAACCTTACAAATACATGTGGCGCTATCTTACATAATGTAGTGGTTATTTATTACGATGTTTGTAATAGATACTGTCAACATAAAAAAATTTCGTCGAAATATGTCAAATGGTGTGGTAGTTATACGAAATAAATCTAAAATATTCATATGACCACCACATTGAAAATACTTTAAGTGACTCATCGATTTGAGTTGCGTACGTTTACGTGGTCCACTGAAGTATTTACTTAACTGTCAAATTTGGCGAGAATTTTGTTTTTTTATCGGTTGAAAAGTTCCCGAGCTGAGATATCACCCTAAATTTAAAAAATGGCCGTAATTTCCAAAGTAAGTGTCCTGCGTGTTCGAAATCTATAAAAGTCAGGTGTCATTACTAAGTACTATATGTGTACCGAGTTTGGTGAAATACGGTTCACGCGTTCAAAAATTGAAAGAAGGGACCCACATACGCGGACCCACACAAGGACACACCCACACACACACCCAGACAGAAAAGTGATCTCATAAGCTTTTTTCTTTCCTTCGGAAAGTTAGCTTAAAATTGAACAATGCAATAATTATAAAACAAATTGGTAACATACTCATATAACTGCCATTTTCTATAAGCATGATTAGGCAAACTATATTTGTCATGCTTCACGCTCCAGCCTACCTGGCACTTCAATTGCGTTGCTGTGTTTTTAAAATAATAATTTTTCTATAAAACTGTTGAACGTGCGTCCTATGTGCTTCCAAGACGTCAGCGCATTACAAACGCCATTTCAGAGCATTCCAAAATGGCTAAAACGAATTTTTCAAAATACTGTTTCTCAAAACATACGCGTCAGATACAAAACTAATCAAGGTCCCTGGATTGAACCTCGCCGGTGAAAGTCACATAGGTAGACGCAGTGCGACGAGAACACTGCGCGCTGTTTGAGAGCCTTTCACTTAGCGACGATGCGCGTGGCAGTGTCGGTCGTCCTTGGGCTATCACCTCCGCCTTTCTCGGCCTCAAAAGCGCAAAAAAGGGCCTTGTAGCCGGGAACCTTAAATATTAAGTGCTTACATTACAACTAAGTTTATAATTGCAGTAGTGCACAGTGCACAAAATAACACATGATTTACAACCTCAAAATCACGAAATATTACCAAGATTATAATGAGCTGAGAAAGAAACAGAAACGGCTCAGAGTGTACTTCCGCTTAGAAGGCAGCACTTAACGAATCATTGAATTTAGCGTCGGTAATGGATGGAAGTCGTGAGTGAGGGATACACGACCCAGTGTTTTGGGGCTTCGGACCCAAAGGGGGGTCGAAGCCAATTTTGGCCTGCACTGTATTTTTAATTGAGTACTGGAGGGAATCACTACAGAATTTGGTCCAGATCCGTCGAATAATGTATAATTATATATCTCTAAATAGTATAAAAGAAAGTTGCTTATCCCCGTCTGTTTGTATATTTGCTTATTACTTCTAAACTACTTAATGGATTTTAATGCGGTTTTCAACGTCATTTAGAAAAATTCTTGAGGAAGGTTTCGGTGTATAATACATTTATATTTAGTGTAAGGATAGTAGAAAAATATAGAACCGTTTGTATTCAAGTCGTTAAAAACCGCTTTTAGGGCGCTTGCATGGCTTGTACTGACTAAAACCGTAAGAGATACATCAAACTAATGTATTGAAGTATTGTAGCTCTGAAAAAGGTCTACAGAAAAGTTCCCACAGTAACCATTTTTGTCTTTCGAAGTATCGCTGTAAAGACTAAATTGTTACCGGGCGAAACCGGGCCAGTTCCCTAGTGTACATATAGGGAACTGGCCCGGTTTCACCCGGTATATATATATATAATATATATATAATTGTATAATTCATTTTATACAATAGCTCGTTAATATGATTTCAACCTATTTTATTTAGATACATCCTATATATTGTCAAATTTGTACGTATGTATATAGCCAAAATTTGTCGGTCGAATTTATATACATACATACACATATATACACAGGATGTATCTAAATTCAACCGGAAAACCTCGGCTGCTGATTAATCACAAAAAAATACATTGAAAACATATATACATATGACCTATGGTCTAAAGTAAATATAAGGAGTGGTAGATATTTTGAAGGTGGACTGGAAGCAAAGGTTTATTGCAAATATTGGATACAATATTTAAGATTGAACACTGAGTGTATGGATAATGGTTAGCTGAACAAAGATCTTCAAACACCACAATACCTATCACTGTCGTCAAAATAGTTCATGTAAATAATCACGGCTACTACCTCTATGTCGAACTAACCTCCATGTCACGGTAGCATATTTGGGATTGAAAAGATGTATTATTAATCCCCATGACACAATTGAGAAAAATGTGGCCTTTCATAAATAAAATACCCTAAGCCTCACCGTTTCAGAGTAATAGGTGTTATGGCCTTGCTTTAGTTATTAGTCTGATATCATAACTACTGCTACCAAAAAGAAATACAGTTTCCAAAACATATGCGTGCTGAATAAAAAAAGTCAATAGTAATTAATGAATAATGAGAACATACGATTAATAGTTATATATGATCCAAAGGGGAGTAAAGTAAATAATTCCACGAATAGTGTTTATATAACACGTTATATTTTAAATAATAAAAGTAAACATTATATTATTTGCTGGCATAAGAAAGTGAATATGAATGACATGATGAAAACTTGTATAATAGCATAAAGATACACGGTATGCGGCGTGTTAAAATACACGCCCTGAAAGAATACACGTGTGCAGTTAACTGTCCGGAAATGCGTTGACAACTTGGCTGAAGCGTATTTTGTGAAGCTGCAAGGCCGGAAAAGCATGAATGTAAGAAGGCCCTCAATAAGTTAAAATAAATGTAATTCACTGAGATAGTTAACTCTATAGAAATTAGTCAATTATAAATGAAATATAATAATATGCTTAATTGAAATGAAATTAATAGAAAGAATTTGTTGAACACTAAACATAAAAAATAGAATAAATTATTTTTAAAAAAATGTTTTAAACTGTACGGACTCCCATCCTAAAAGCGGACGCTATGGTGTTTCTCTCCCTACTTATTGCTAAAAAAAATATCAGTAACACAAGGTACTGGTCATGTTGAAGTTCATGTTAGACTGTACATACGTATTAGTAAACAAGTACAAAAGCATTATGAACATACACAAGAACAATGAAACAAGACGTGGGACTGATGATAATCATTTTAAATCAATGTATGTACATATATGTATTACACTATACAGTCTTAAAATTAAATTGGGTATCCATTAAGACTAAAAAAACATGATGAAAATGAAAATAAAGACGAGTGCACTCTTAATATTAAACTAATATCATAATTGCTTATAAAATAGTACCTCGGTATTTGATGAGGAGATGTGCTCCTTAAACTAGCTTTGATTAGCTTACATTTGTTTACCTAGTTTAGTTTATCTTAAGATGGTTTATTTTGTTTTGTGAGCTTTGTGATCTGCAGCTATAAGAGATTCATGTCACAAAAAAGTTTCTAGCCAGGTGGATGATCAGTCCACATTACCACCAAGTGACCTTATACAATTGTTCGGGCTGACTAACCTATTTTAGGATAGGCTGAGATTTCTTCAACTGGGAGATGTGGGCCCGGCCCACGAATTTCCCGTTAACTGGATCGCAAAGTGCAACCGTAACTGGCGTGAAAAATCTTTGAATTTGGTAGGAACCTTTCCGCCTGTAGGCGAGTTTAGCCGGTCTCTTGTCGATAACTTTACTCAATGTGTGTGGTCGGCACAACACGAAATCTCCTACTTTAAAGGGGTTCTGTCTACGATCCTTATCGTACCTTCTTTTTGATTTGTTATGTGAAAACTTTAAATTCTCACGAGCTCTTTTCTAGATGTCCTTGATGTCCTTCGTATCTTCAGGTAAAAGATCGGCTAGTGACCAAACATTGGAAAGAGGAGTGTTTGGTTTGTAGGTGAACATGAGTTCAAAAGGGGCTATTTTGTGTCCCTCATGGCGAGCATAATTAAATGCCATTTGTAACCATTCAAGGTATTTGTCCCACGTATCCTGGCTGTCAACATGAAAATCAATAAGTGCTGAACGGAGATTCCTCTTGAAGCGCTCCGCATATGACGGCTGTGAGTATTAAGGTGTGGTGGTGATATGTTGTGTACCATGAGTGAAACACATGTTTCTGAAACCTTAGACTTACATTTTGGACCATTGTTAGATTTTGAATTCAAATTATGTAATTTTGACTATCCAACGACCCAATTTTCCAAGTTGCTTTGACTGAGCAAGTAACCATGAAAGAGCTTGGTTATCTGTTTCCAGGATTCCTGGTGTTCTAAAAATTGTCTTAATTTGTTAGTTCCGAAAACAACTGCTAAACATTCTAGTTCATAGGCTAACTACTTCCTTTCTTGATGAGTGAGTGTTCGTGAACCGAAAGCGATGGGTTGCCTTTGACCATCGATTTCCTGTGATAACACAGCACCAAGTGTTGGACTGAAAGCATCGGTTTGAAAAATGAATGGTTTGGAAAAATTAGCTGTTCGAAGAACTGGGGGTTGGCTATTGCTTCATTCAAAAAATCAAAAGCATCCTATTGCTCTTTAGCCCATACAAATTTTGCTCCCTTTTTCCATAATGCGTTTAGAGGGGCTGCATGTTCGGCAAAGTTTGGAATGAATTTGGAGTAGAAATTGACCATGTCGATAAATCGGGAAACTCTTTTCGCATCTTTTGGAGGAGGAAAATCTCTCAAAACCTTGGTCAGTCTGCGTCAATTGAGACTCCTTTTTCAGAAACTACATGGCCAAGAAATGAAATTTTTTGAACTGCTAATTTCACCTTTTTTTTAGCTGGTGGTAAGACCCGCATTACGAAATCTGTCAAGAACTTCTCTAAGATGAACTACATGTACCTCGAAACTGTTTGAGTACACGACCAAATCGTCGAGATAGTTGTACACAAAATTGAATTTGACATGGCCTAGCACCTGATCGAGCAGACGAGTTAGAACCTGGGCTCCTGTAGCAAGACCAAATGGCACAACAGTGTATTGGTACAGGTTCAATGGAACGCGAAAATGGCAACATGTTTTGAATTCTTAGTGAGTGGAATTTGGTGATAAACGGAATTTAGGTCAAAAACACTCAAATACATGGCTTTAATAAACCAATAGAAAGCAGAATTCAAATTTGGAAGTGGGACACTTTCAAATGACAATTTCTTTGTTCAACCAGCGGTAATCAAATACCAAACAATGATCAATACCTTTAGGTACTAGAAAGGTAGGTGAATTGAAAGATGATTTGGAGGGTTCAATGACTTCGGTGTCCAAAATATCCTGAATTTTCTCTCGCATAATTTTCATTTTTTGTGGTACCCAATCGTAGGGATGACATTTCACAGTTTTATTGTCAAGGAATTTTACCTCGTTTTCAATCAAATTTGTGCGTTCTAGGACTGGAATCAAAACATCTGGAAAATCTGCACATATATATTATTTTAATTGCTTGTTGTTTTCAACTATTTAAATGATTAAAATTAGTATAATATGGATTACTTGTGATTTTTTATACTTTTACTTCTTCGCAGTGTTGTGATTGTGAACCATCAAATGGAATTATCACCTTGTGATAAAATCTAAACATGGTACATCTTGACTTCAGATCAATGAGCATGTGTGTCTTAGCAATTAAATCTGCTCCTAAAATAAGATCTATCACCAGATCATCGCACACAAGAAATGGAAAAACCCATGTAAACAATCAATTCTAATTTTCACTTAAGTTACTCATTGTATTTTCAATGGCTGATCTGAAGCTGTAACACAGTGTAAATTTATTGACTCAGCAGTCTAAACGATTTTTTTCTTTTAATTGTTGAAAAACAGATCCTGACATGAGACTACGGACTGAACTTGTGTCAAGTCCATTGATATTTAAGGAACTAATTTGAGGTTGAGATATGGTAAAAATGGTTTTGTTTGAGGCACAATGTTGTGACATCTTATTTTCCTCAGATAACCACTTTTCTTACATTTTCTACATTTTCTGTCACTAAAACACATTTAATGTGTTCAGTAAGTAATTAACCATAAAGGCACTATTTACAAAATATAATGTGTTAATTGATTTGACAAGAGGGACTAAATTTGTTTTCTTGGAGAAACCTTTATTTTTAGAAAAATTGTTCTGTTTAGGTGTCTTCATGCTTTTAGAACCCCACCTTACGAGTTTATTTTGTTTAGATTATATTTTCTCCTTTGTTACCAAAATTTTGCACTCAGACTTGACCAGGCTTTTTACAAAAAGCACATGTTTTACTACCTTTTTGCTGGTCCTTAGGTATGAATTTCGTTTTCGTATCACCTTGGGATGGTTCAGACATTTTCTTAGGACTATGGTGTTTTGATCTAAAAGGTGATGTGGATTGGCTAATGAAATGGTGGTGTAATTAACCTCGCGATTGGTCTGCAAAAGTAACATTTGTGGAATTAATGCACTAATGGTCCAAGTCAGCAAAAGTCTGTGGTCTGGATGTGAAAATAGCATGTGTGCGCTCTGTGGGATTTAGCCCATCTAAGAGGGTAGAGACTATTTCTGCCTCATAAAAACATAATCGCAAAAATATTGCATCTTTTTTTATTCCTGCAATGTAATTATCAGGGTCCAGAGTGTTCTTGTAAACGATTGAACCATTCCAATCGTATTTTCTTTCTCTCTCTGTTTCCCCAAATGCTTTGTCATAATATTTCATTGTTCAGCATTTGCGTTGACAAGGCTGAACAGTTAAGTGAAACAGCTATTTCACGACAGGCTGCTCCCCAGGCATTCCAAATCCAATCATAACCCCACCCCAGGCTTCACAAACCCTTAAGCCTACCTAACTACCCCTTCATTCCTCTCACCCTCTCATAAAACAGCCACAACCTTTCTCATGCTAGTCCTTGCATTCTCAACGCATAGTTAGTATCCAAGATGCAGAACAAATTTCCCATGTAACCTATCGCAACACCACCCCTGATACCCCTACCAAATAGTTCCTACCCCTACCATCCTATCACACAACCCCTCCGACCCCTTCCCTTCCACTAACAACATTTTGGCATACCGTTGACAGCCCACCTACCCCATTCACCCCACCTTATCACCCTACATTCTTAACCCTTTTCCCACTTCCCAAACATGAGTAGAATGAAAAAGGGTATTTTGGGGAAGGACTGGGTGCTGGGGAGCTCGGAGCTGTTCATGCTCTATCATTCCTGTCGGTCGGAGGCCATGTTGAATCCAGGTGACCTTTATCTTTGAACCCGGTGACCTTTGACCTTTGACCTTGGTCCTGGTCACTTTTAACCGAAAAATCCAAAATATCCCAAAGAATTTATAAAATAATTATTAAAAATATTAAAAAACAATAAAAAAATTTATTTTTAAAACTTACATTTTCAAAATTCTCCTTTCACCCCCACTACCCCTCACCTATGGTCATTCTACCGTGTGAAGCCATTTTGGTTTTTTCGTTTGTCATTTGTTTACACATTGCTGAAGAACACCAACTTGGTTTTTGTTTGTAATTTGTTTATATATTGCTGGAGGACGCCATCGTGTGATAAGATACAAATATACTGGTGTAATTTTGCAGCTCAGCACCCAAACTTTAAAAATGTACAATTTTTCTTTAACTTAGTAAATTTAAACAACTCAAAATTTTTGTTCTAGTGCCATTTGATGAAGGAACAGCGAACTGTAGCTGCGTATTTTAAAATTTTACTGTTATCGGCCCAAACAATGTTTGCTATTCGTTTACCAAATAAAACCATAATAGATATTTTGAGTTGGTTTAAATTTACCCCATGAGATACGAAGTTATCCCGGTTTACGGTATATATTTGTGCATGTCAGTATGTAAGTTTAAACATTCAGGTAAAGAGTTTCAATCTATCGCAAGCACAGCGTAGTTTCTGTTTATCAGTTGCATGACTAAAGCCTGTCTCACACTGGAAGTCAGGAATAACAGTGTGTACTGATAAGTCCAAACTAAATAGTGCGTACTGTTACGTGCGTGCAAGGACAGTGGACTGATCAGTATGAACTGACGAAATAATGGCTTGATGTATTCCCATATAACTGGACTGTGGACTGTGAGCACCGCCAAGTCCAACTGACATGTAGTGGTAAGTAGGTGGGAAGCCACTCTTAAGTACCAGTGGAGGAGTTAACATCATTGTGCAACTCTCCTGTGTGTATTTTGGTAAAAAGTAAGTTATTGCGTAATTATATAAGTATTTTTATTCAGGGTCGAAAGATTTTCTTCTGGAATTTATCGGCTTATGGCGACAGCAAAAATTTTTGTGGAATGTGAAAAGTAAGTTGTATCGTTAACATCATAAAACTATTGTTTTAAATTTAATATTTTTACCTGTTTTACAAAACAAATTGCAATTGCGGTACACCCAATTTCGTCCATACTAACAGCACAATGCACATTCTACACGAACCGTTTCACAATCTACACTGGTGTGTGTGTCATCCAGTTTTCACTGCGTCAAAGTGATTCGTTCGGCCTGATCAGTCGGTACTGAGAGTTGGATGGATAGAGATAGTGTGTGGGAGGGGGGGTTAAGGCGCACTTTGTAGGACTACCACAGCAATGACAGTGAAAATGACCACCGGAACAACCTCTGTTCAAACTATGACACACTGTGCGGAGCTGCAACGGTAATACCAGTGAAACTGACCTTCGGAACAGCATCTGTTCAAACTATGACACACTTTGTTGGGCTGTAATGACAATACAAGGAAAACTGGCATTCGGAACAGCCTTTTTGCAAACTATGGCACATTGTGTAAAACTTTAATGGCAGTCACAGTGAAACTGACCTTGGGAAGATCCTCTGGCAGTCGATGCGGCTGCCGCCCATCGCGAACTCCCGCACCACGGACTCCAGGATGTTGTCGACGGGGAACTCCCCCATCACCAGCCGCAGGCCGAAGCTGTTGCACACAGCACAACAATCATAATTAATAACGATTTCTGACGATTCCAAAAACAATACTCATAAAGGCATTGCAAAAAATTGCGTCATATTTCCCATTTTTTAGCCTATGGGATCACTTTCCTGTCTTGAGTTTTTGTGTGCATGTACATATGTGTGTCTGTTCATGTGTGTGTCCCCCCTTTAAATTTTGGGACGTGTAAACCGAATTTTAATCAAACTCGGTACACATATAGTACTAAGTACTGACTTTGATAGTTTTCGACCATGCCGGGCATATACTTTCAAAGTAGTGGTCATTTTAATATTTAGGGTGCTATGTCATATCTTGGAAACCATTCAACAAATTTAAACCAAATTTTGTATGCTGATAGTGTAAGTTGTAAGCATTGAATTCATATGTGAATATTGTTTTCGGTGAGCCATTTTGGAAGATAGCACAAAATGAAAAACTAAAGCTTTTACGATATATCTCGAAAACCACTCAGTCTATTTACGCCAAATTTGGCATGTAAGTAATACCATGATTGGCCAGGTATACGAAAGTAACTTAATTAGACACTTATTTTCAAAATGGTGACCATACAAATATTTTAGGTATGTTTGATATAACTACCAAACCATTTGGCCAATTTCAACCACATTTTGTACGCTGACGGTATTTATTACAAGTATCATGTAAGCTAAACAACAACATTTTCCCCGCAATATTGAAAGATAGCACCACTTATAAAAATAAATGTTTAACATTATATCTCGAAAACTACTCAACCTATTTTCGCCAAATTTTGCACGTAAGAAATACTATGATAGGCCAGGTAAATATAAGTAATTACACTTGATTAGGTACTTTTTTTTAATAGCGGCCATCTAGTTATTTTAGCATAGTACGCTATATTTTTGAAAACGTAATCAATTCCAACTTGACTTTGTATGCTGGGAGTATATATTACAAGCATCAAATATGTCTACACTGAGCCTCTTTTGTGCTCCATTTTGTAAGATAGTGCCACACGAATAAATCAAGTTTCAATGTCATATCTTGGGAAACAATAGGCTAACTCCTACCAAATATGGCAAACAAGTAGTACTGCGATCGGAAATGGTAACTTATATGTTTTAGACATAACCGACACTTTTTTAATATTATGTGATCTCCGAAAAAAACAATTGATTTGTACCAAATTTGACTAACAATTAGCGCTATTGCACGCTATGTATACTAATTTATTTTGAGAGGGTTAGACACGCATATTTTCAAAATGGCTGCCTTACAAACATTTTAGCTCCAAAATTTTAATCTACGAAACTGCAAAACAAATTTAAATTTAATTTTGTATGCTAACAAAATCAGTTCTATCCATCAAAATTGTCTATGCAAAGCCTCATTTCCCGACCATTTTGTAAAATAGCCCCACATGAAATAATATAGTTTAATCCTTTATTTCGGGAAAAAATAAACAATTTCCCGATTTCTTGCAAATTTGGCGAAGAAGTTGTTCTGTGATAGGCTATATTAATTATATGTTTTAAGTATGTAAGTCTCTCATTTTCTGAAAGGTGCATATACAAACACTTTAGCTCAACATGCTATATCTAAGAAACTGTGTAAAAGATTTAAATTTCTACGTTGTACCTATGACAATAATTGAATGTGCTAATAAATAAACTTTTTGCCCTCCATTAATGAAGATCGTCAAATGATCGATGGAGGTTTTATGCCATATCTCGGAGACCAATCAACCTATTTCCATCAAATTTTTCATACAAGGGGAGTTATGGTAATCCATGTAAACTTATGTGTTTTAGTGGCTTAGACACTTATTTTAAAAATGATGGCTAAGTAAATATTCCAGGTTAATGAACCGTATCACTCAAAACATTGCACTGAATACATCCGAAGTTGATGCTCCAAATCCTACCTCCATGACGCAGTTGATAGCAATATTGCTTAATTTTACGATTTTTTCTCCATTTAAATCCCGGGTAAGTCACTCGTGTATTTGAATTGTCTTTTTACTGTCTCGAGTGTTTCTGGTTTCATTTCTAATGGTATTGCTCTCAATGAGGTGCCAACGACTACCAACAATCGAAGCTTTTAATAACTTCACTAAAATTTATTTGCACCCATGTAGAGGAAAGTAGACTCATTAGTTATCAGTAACTTCTCGTTTTTAATTTCGCTATTTGATACTTAATTAAATACTGCGTAAATGAGGGTTATAATAAACTTCCACTGAAAATTTACAGTGAATCTGACTCCACAGTCAGTTAAATATTGCCCAAGAACCTACTCTAATATTGTGAAAAATGCAACACATTGAAGAAATAATCAGTTTAGAAGAACATGTATCACAAGCATTAGGTGACAAAGGTATTAGAAACGATTTTTGTTTCATAGCTGTGCTATAACATTACTTGTAAAAATGAGAATATTGTAAAGTCTCAACGAACTGCAATAAGAGCTGCTACACGCTGTGGCATCGAGGCAAGCATGACTTGTATGTGTTCCTGGGTAATCGCCTGCCAGGCTGCTTTCCGAGTCCACAGTTCATCGGTATTGGCTACTGGATGACGAGTGACCATAACCCAGGCCAATTCAGTATGTGACATATCAGGTAAACATGCAGACAAGGGAAGAAGCATTATCTACCCTGCTGCGAATACAGCCTGGGAATTTCCAACAACATGTGGCCGGGTGTTGTCTTGTTGGAATATGGTTCCACGAGTGTCCGCAAGGAATAGTAGTGTCCCTGATATAGCAGCTGCTGTTGAAAATGTCCACAGTTCGTTGCAGCCGAAATTGCCTGTGATACCCAATTGTTCCCCAAATCATCACGCCCATTGTTCGTCCAGTATGATGCTGGACAATGCATTCTGGAAAATGGATCCTGCCTTGATATCGTCGAATGCATTTACGGCCATCATTTCATCCAATTGGAAGTGGGACTTTCCCGGAAACATTACATATGTTCCGCTCTGCATACCAGTGAGTGTGTTTGTGAGCCAGTTGTAGCCTGAGACGCCAATGGTTCAGTCTCAAAGGAATCCTTTACATAGGAATGCATGCGTACAGACCTCTACGAAGTAGGCGTCATCGAACTGTGGAAGCAGACATCGTTAGACCTGTTGCAGTGTTACAAAGTTCTGCTAACACTCAATACGAATCTGAACGTTACGTCACTGGCATGCAGATGATGTGTCTGTCATCCCGTGGTGTCGTTACATTTCGTGATCCAGTTCAACTATCCCTGTATTCTTCAATCCACTGCATCCACGCTCGCATCGCTGTCATAGAATTATTCCCCGAATAAGCAACAATTCTGCGGAATGAAAATCCTACTTCACGCAAACTGACTATTCGGTCTGGTTCAAACTCTGTAACGTGCTTAAAAGGTGCCCTTCCACGTATACGAAACATACTTACGCAAATAGGAACGTTTACAGCTCACTGACGATGAACTGCCTATGCTTATCAGGACAGTCGTCAGTTCTCTATTTATACACTTTCAGACGTCAGTTAACAAGCAACTGCTATTTCTAGGCGCGTTCAATAATATTCCCGAAAAATAATAATTTGCTAATCGTACACTAATTTCCATATTTTGTGAATTTCGATTAATTTGCATGTTTTCTTTGTGGTGTTGCACTTTTTACACACATGTATATTTCCAGGACAACAGAACGGAGACTCATCAACATCGTACCTAATGATTTCTGTCAAAAAACAGAACATAATATCGTTACTGGGGAAAATTTTATGTAATGAAAAGACCTCAGCAATCTGAAACAAGAGTTTAAAAAACATGTTGAATCATTGTTCCAAGCGAGAATAATAGAGGATGGAGTGGCGCTTGGAATGAGGTTTTTAGTATCGGTGGGAGTGAAGTAGGCTAGAGATGGATCAGCGGCGGAATGCAGGGAGGGGGGAACTGAAGCATGCTGAGAAAACCCAGAGTTCAACTGCAATATCTACCCTTTTCTCCACATGGGAGAGTGCGAGTTTGACTCCGCCGGGAATCACGTCCATTTCTCCCTTGTGTAAAGTGAGTGGAATAACTACTACACACTACCATCGCCACCCAGTATAAGATGATGTATGCATGTGAAGGTTCGGTTCCATATGTGTTGTGAATGCACGCAAACAGGAAGTAAATATAATCCTGTTTCTCATTTTTCAAGAAGAATGCTGAATTATTTCGTTTATGTCAAACATCGAAATCCCACCTGCCATTTTTTAATAACAATGACAACAAGTATAACTAGTTCAAAACTATATCTGACTTACGGTTTGATTCACCTAGTCCTGACAATATTAGATTTACGACACATAAACATATTATATTAATTGTAATGTTTGTTCATTAACGAATAAATATTTTTCCTCTGTCCCATTTTGTCCCTTGAAAACTACGTGTGATGTGTTCACTTCTCACAGAGACCACACTCACTTTGTAAGTTAATAGAAAAAATGCTGTACTCATCAAGATACATTTCAACTGTACGTGTTTACATTTCTAAAAACTGTTACCTGGCTCATTCCGCCCATGGCAAAAATTTAGTCCCAGTTTGTCAGGCTTGGTCAATACAATTTAGCTGCCCTACACACGACAGTTCCTGAAAGAAAAAAATAGCCCGAAACCAATGTTAAATGCTGGCCTCCTGCCTGAGAATAAAGCACGCTAGCTCTTCAAGTTTTACAAAGCACTTAACTCGTGACAATGAAATTGAATAAGGACACGTATGACCAAAGTACGTACGTTAAGGAAATAAATTTATATTTAACATAATTCTAGGAAAATGTTAATGACACAGTGGCTTGCAAATGAGAAGACGCGAAAAATAAACCATATGAGGTGTTTTTCTAAGAAAATACATTTGCGAAACACCGGCGTGTATTTCAGTTCCTTCTTCAGACCACACGGGAATCGCATTCAGGCATGCATGCTACTAAAAGTGGATTTTCGGTTAAAGTCTTACTGTAAAAGTTACCTGCCATTGAATTATTCTTTTTTAATTTTTCTTAATGCCACAAGACTTGTTGGAAAAGGATTTTTGTGCATTTGCATTAAAACATACACATGTCACTTACCCGGGATTTGAACCCGAAACACTATGTTCAAATTACGCCACAACCACCTCAACCACACAGCCGCAATTTCCTCTTAAATTCTATTCATGTTTACTTCCAACTTTTCTGACTTCCGGCTAAAGTTAAAACATTCGGACTACTTGCTACGTAGTCCTCTGCCGTATGGAAACGAAACGTAAACACGTCTGGATGGAGAAGGCTGGGAGGGACCAACTCGCCGTGTTTGTGCGCTGGGAATACACTAAAACAAATATTTCTATACATAACAATGAAATGTGTTTCTAACATTGAATTCCTGAAAACTTCAGTATGGCAGTTATAAACGTTTACTTTACAAATAAATAGTAAACTTTATTTAATAGTAGTCTATTAAAATACTACTTTTACTAACCACTAAGCATACTGACTATTTTCTGTTTTTAATTAATGTTGGCAATGAAGTAACTATAATAATTTATATACAACACGTTTAGGAAACATGTATAGAAACTCGGGTACGTGATTCGTTACCGGAAAAGAGGAAGATTGACATAGGACACCCGTGGTTCATCTCAAGTAATAAGGCGGATAAGGACTTGTGAACGGGTTGAAAAACCCCTGGTGTCTCGCACACTTGATCGTAGGCACCCATGGCCCTCGCTAACAGGGCCTCTTCAGATGCCACGGGTGTCTCGTACACACAAGCCTTAAGGATTCCCCACAGCCAGACATCTAATGGTGTAAGGTCCGGGGAGCGTGGTGGCCAAGCACGAGGCTCACCCCGTCCTATCCAAAGAGCGGGATACGCTGTGTTGAGGGGGTCACCCACAATCCTGGTGAAATGGGGTGGTGCACCGTCGTGTTGCAGCCACATCCGTACTCTGACGGTAAGTAAGCGGAACTGTGGCAATCTGAGCTGCAGGAAATCATAATATTGAAATCCTGACACACGGTTCGGCCACAAGTATGGGCCAATAGCATTGTCCCCCACTTTACCGGCCCAAATGTTGATGGCAAAGCGGTGCTGGTAGCCGCTCGTTACAATTGTATGTGGGTTGGAGTCGTCCTACATGTGGACGTTTCTACTGTTGAAAAAACCTTCCTGTGTGAACGTGACTTCGTCTGTAGACATTACAGTAGCCGGGAAATCAGGAACAATTTCACACTGCTGCACGAACCACCGGCAAAATGCTAGCCAAGGGGCGTAATCTGCTGGCCCCATTAATTGCACCATACGCACATGGTATGGTCGCAGCAGCTTTCATTGAGGACACACCATACCGTGTCATTCGATGCATCCATTCTCCACGCGATCGCACGGGTGCTCGTCGAAGGGTGTTCCGCTACATTCGCTAAGACCACCTCTTCTAACTGCGGAGTGCGGGCGGTTTCCCGCAGTCACTGTGTACGGTGTGCGAATGTCTGGTGGTTCGGTTGACGTGCAGAGTATATTTGACTATACACAGGTGCAGCTGCCCTGCCGTTGCCTCTCGCTTCACCATAAACCAAGACCATTTCCGTCATTTCAGAATTTGTGTACTCATCCATGTTCACGTCTGCAGTACCTAGCGAATCGAAGCAGTGACAGGTTGCGAATAACAGGCCGCTCGGGCAAACGGGGTGGGAAACTGCACTGCTAGGGAGGGGGAATGGGGAACTGGCTATGACGTCTAACATCGTGCATCATACCACCAGTATGTTTTTACCACCGGGTGCACGGCGTGTTGCCTACTCACCAGGCCATGGCCTTGCTACCTCTATACTCTTTGTTTTCGTTTTAAACGGAAACGGTTGGTCATATAGAAATGCAACTAGGAGACTTTTTAGCTAATTACGATGTCTTGCTTCATCCGATGGCATCCACAATCATTTTTAACCTCACGGTGTAAATGCCGCATGTCATCAAAGGGTGCCAACCTCCATTACTTACATGATGGGGGTGTGTACGACGTGGTTTAATTAATCCGTATACCAATTTGTGTTTCTCTAACGCATGTACTTTACATAATATCCAACGTAATACGTTTGTTACCCTCCTCCTTCAAGGGCGTCTACAGCCCTTATTATTTGAGATTGACCATGGGTGTCCTATATCAATCTTCCTCTTTTCCAGTCACGAGTAACGTGCTCGAATTTGTACAAATGTTTCCAAAAAAGTTGTATAAATTACAAGTGAAAATTAATTTAACCAAACCAAAAGGTGCATTAATGTTAACGAGAGCATAGACAGCTTTTGATAATATGATTAATTTAGATAGCAATGGAGCATTTGACTGATTCTCCAAAGATTTTATTCAGAACGTATGGATGTACCGTGAACAGTATATTTCGGTAAAGAAGCGTCGCTTAATACGTCGCGTAAACTATGGAATGGATTGAGGAATGAAAATACAAGATATAAAGTTTGAGCATGTACGCTACAACCATATCTAATATTTCATTTTACAGGACTCCCTGTTCATATGAGTAGTCTCGCGTGATACATTCAAGATGGATATAAACGTGCGTGTTTAGTTAGCTCTGTAGTTACTTGTAAGTGTCCCGTAATACATAAAATGCAAGACCATAATATATCTCCGCCTTGACGCACTGGCAAAGTAGGTATGCAATGCTTAACGCATCACCAACAGAGAGGTCATAAGAGAGTGAGCTAGTTGATCAAAGAATCAGGAACATGGGAGGAATCGGCCGTGGCATGAAGTAAGGAACCATCTAAGAATTCGCCTGGAGTGATTTCGGGTAACCATGGAAAACAGAAATTTTGATGACCGCGCCGGGATTCGAACCCATGTCCTGCTAATTGCGAGTACAAAATTTAATACATTAAGGTCTGCACATAATTACTAGAATTCAATACAAGTCATAAGTGAATCACCTATAGTCAGTTCACGGTTTCTTCACACTTTTTAATCAAACCTTTAAAAAATCACCACCTGTATGACGTGTTTTGTTTTACCTACATATGCGTGTATTACAAGCGTTTTATAATTATATTAAAATAAATTTACCTTAGTTTTCTTTATATGGGATTTTCCCTTATATTATATATATTAATTTTAATTTTTGATTTATAATGTATATGAATAAAAACAGGGAGGAAATTGATGTGTTTGTTATGCCCAAAAATAAATAGTTCTTGTGCAAAATGTTATTGCACTGGGAGCGTAGGAATGCGATGCGTTGTATACTCTGTACCATGTAAGTTGGCCAGATTCTGACAGGTCTGCGAAAGTAGCACCACTGTTTACATCTGGCTACATCTGACTACGTATCGTTCCGCCATCAGCTGATCGGCCACATGGCAACGATGTTGTTTAATTTCATGCTGTCATTATCAGCCGATCCCCTTGTCAATGTTCGTGGGACGTTTTAGGAAAACTTGATACTCAGAAATACGTAGCTGCGATTGTTGTAATAGTAATGTATACATAAATCATAAATCAGTAAATTGTTATGTTAAAGGATAAAAATATAAATAATTAATTTAAAATTTAGTAACTACAAAAAAAATGTAATGCTAAACAAAATTTTAAATATTTTAGACGACACCTGTCTAAAAAAATTAGTAGGTTATAAAAGTAAAAATATAAAACCTTGCAAAGAATGTAATATTTGCTAACTCTTTTTTAATTTGTCCGAGACAGTGAATTTTGGATAACATTTGCGAAACGGTAGTTGTAGCTATTATCACACGTTGTACATTATAGCTAATATTTTCTAGTTGGAAATATGTGACGTGGAATAACGTTAGAATTGCTTAAAAACTATTCACGCGTGTCCCGCTTTCTTCGGAAACAAGGAAATGGGTTTTCGGAGAACAATATGGTGTCTAATTTACGTAGACGAACGATTACCTGCCGAATAGAAATTACTAGTACTCAATATCGCTGTACACGATGTATACATTACTTTCAAAATTATGCAGAGCTCGCGAAAAATAAAACTATTGGTATCTGTTCGGATATTTATTATATATTGCAAACGAACGCTAGTCTTTTCTGGCTGGTAATGCTTCGGAAAAGATCCGATAGATGGTGCGCACAACATGTCAGAGCGAAGGCTGAGCCGCTTACTTTGCTCAATAGATAGCGTATTTTTTAAGTTGACTGTTCTTCTACTACTGGCTCGGAACGACACGAATTTGAAATATATTTCGTCAAATTATTATAAAAAATTATTCAACAAAATTATGCAATATTTCTGTATGCTTTTGGAATTAATATCAAGCACTTAAGGAAAGCGGGGTTGGAGAGGGGCGATTAACGCATGAAAAAATGTTTTGAAATTGTGTTTCATTTGGATACGGATCGTTTTAATGTGCCTTTCATTTTGAACACCTAAATATTTCTACTTTAGCACGAAGTTTAGTTTCTAACACTAAAAACCACTGTTTTATGACCACGTAAAATAAAATGTATTAATTAATCTAGGAACTCTTTCTTATAACGTATTTTCTGCTGGTCTAATGTGCGTCGGCAGTGCACTCAGAATAACCAACGTAATATATTAAATGTTGTTCGTTCGTGCATCAGTTGATACAGGATTTTGTAAATGGTACTTTGTTTCAAATACGTCAAGTTACCACTCACTGACTGTCAGAATCTGGCCTAATTATATGAAATGAAGTATACCTTTGGTATAATTTTCTACACTCGCTTAAGCTTTGTTCGCACGAGGCAAAGGAATATCCTGGAAGTAAAACTTTAGCAGGGCTTCAGTAAAGTTAGAAATAACCGTGAGTGGACTATCCATCCGCCACTACAGGAACACCTATACTGTTGGTTTCTGTATTCCCACTATAGGTCCGCACCACACCGGTGAAGCTTACTGTGTTCTACAACGTCCATCACTGGCTGGTCTTCAACCACTCAGGTGCGGAGCTGATTCTGCTCCAATTGAATGTGTTTTAGCATGTAAAAGTGTACAGTCAATCATTTAGTGGAGAGATCTGGGTGGCTCTTAACATCGAGGTCTTGAGAGCAGATGAGTATCATTGAGGTGACTATATGGAGCGGCGCCGGAATGAAAGGGTGTGGTAAACGGGAGAACCCCGAGAAAACCCGCCGTCTGGCACGATTCCCAAGTGCGAATATTTTGAGGAAGCCCCGCCGGGATTCGAACCCGGTTCACCTAGGTGAGAGGCAAGAGGTCTTACCACTACATCACCGCGGCCCCTAAGTAAATTGTGTACTTTTTTAAGGTTATTACAATAATTATATTTTATGCTTGAAAATTATTTATGTTGGTTTTAATGATCTTGTAAGATCCTGGCGGGAATATGACTATAACAGTGCAAGTTTATTTTTTCAAGGACAAAAAAAATTCCAAACTGTCGTTGATCTAACTTAGCTTAAGCGTAGTTCTGAAAGTGTTAACCACTGCTCCACCTCGGTCGGTGGTTGTGAAAAAAGCATGTCGGGTGGAAATGAAGAGAAAGGGATTACTTGACCTTACTTTAGGAGTTTTGGTCGACGCTTAACAGCGAAGTCTTGAGCTCTGGTAAGGGTGAAGTGAGTTGAAGATGGAGCAGCAGCAGAATGCATGGGCAAGAGAAAAAGGGAATGCCCCAAGAAAACCCGCCGGGCAACGGCAACGTCCACCACGTTTCCCACAGGCGCAATCCCGTTTCGCCTTGGCGAGTGGTCTGACAACTACACCATCTAAAAGGGGGGGGGGGAGAGAACTGCTACAATTTAAATCACGCTGTACTCTAGTTAGTAAAATTACAACACGTGAGTTTCTTTTGTGTGGCAATCAACTTAATCGGCCAGACTACGAGCTTCCTTCCTTTCTGTTTGATAAATATATAAAAGAAACTCCGTAATTCGCTTCATTTTGCCTAAAAGACCACTTGGTACAGTAGTCCTAAAAGTAGGTTTTTTTTTGTATTATTTATATATTTTTATTTATTTTTATAAGGAACATTTACATTAGCCAATATAAACTGTATAAAATGAAAACATGTATACCTAGTATAAAGGTGAGATGTATAAGCACGCTTAATTTTATTTTCTTATTCTTTGACGTAATTTCTTTCTCGAATTTTAAGAATTTATTTTACTGGAGAATACAGAAATTGGTTTAAAAGGCTTCGTGAAATTGCTGCATTTTACGACAATTATTACTTTCTCGTTTGTAGTAAGAGGGAAAACACAATTAATTTTTTACTGAACCGTGCTCGAGAAGATGATTTTGATGATAACAGTCAACCATTATCGGATTCACACATCTTTAGTAAAACCCAAATGTAAAAAAAAAAATCTGCTCCAAATACGTTATGTTCTGAAATTTGGATGATAAACACATCTAAGTTATCATATTTCAATCATCCATGTCTCCCCAAGCAACAAACAAAACTACCAAATAAATAAGAGATTGTTTTAACGACTGCAGTCCACCGTGTCACTGTTGAGAATGATACAGAGATTGCAGCGCTATATTAGTGACGAGATAAATAGTGGAGGTAAGGAAATGTACTCTCCAAGAAAACCACAACTGCATTCAAGTAAACGCGTTTCCTTATGCAAGTGGTAATTACTATTTTTTTCATTGAGATATTTTCTACGTGGATGTATTTCCGCTCATAGCCTTAAAAAAAGGAAATGTATTAGTAACGGAAAGGCACATCTGTGATTCACATATACTTTTTTTTTTGGAAAAGAGGCGCAATTGAGGAGTTAAGTACAGTGTTTTGCAAACGGTAACTTTAAACTGTACTGACGGATATATCGGCAAAAAATTAAACAGAGAGCTTGGAAATTTAGTCCACGTAAAACTATTTGCAATCGTATGTCACTGATTCGAAACAATTTTTACTGTTGCAGTTCTTCAGTGCGTCTCGCCATTTTTGATTTGTTCATTTTTCTCCTAAGTTTAACTACATTATTTGCACGACACAACAGAAATGATAGCCTCTCAAACTTTATCAGATGGTTACAGCTTGCATTATTTTCATTTTTAACTAGTAGTTTCCAGAGAGAAACAATCGGATTTTTCTCTGGAGCTACTAAAGAAATTATTTTAGCAGCAGTAGTCGAGTAATATTGTATATTTGAACAGGAAAAATAATCCATATCTCCTACCTATCCGTTAAACAAAATACAAACTCTGTAAAGCAAGCTGTGGCGAAAATTCCTTGAATCCCAGTTAGCGTGGATTGATCCCCTTACAGTGTTAAGATAGAAGTAGAGTGGGTTCTAATGGAGCAATGCACCGTACTGTACAACATGCAGAATTCATTAGAAGGAAGTAAAATCTCTATCAAAATAGTTAGAAAAATTAGTTGTTGCATATGAAAGAAGAATGTATATAATTTGTAACACTTGAAAATATTTTTTTATAATTTACTTATTTTAATGTCTTGGAAAAGCAGTTAACAAGATTATGTCTAAGCGTATTTTCCCTACGAATGCACAGTAATTTATTTTTATTTTTATTTTTACAAATAATTCTTCGAAAACTAATTGCCAAAGATGTTCTTATAACTATTAAGCTGAAATATTGTATATTTAAAGCACGTTATTTTAGATGACATACACAAATTTTTACGTAGTTCAGTGTTGATAATAAACTTGAAGTCTACTTGAATTTATTTATAGTGTTACAAAAATACATCTGGCAATTAGTTTCTAGAGAATTCCGGGTACAAATACAAAAAAAAAACCTTTATTATGCTTCAGAATCAACGTTTTGCAAGAAACCCCTATCATAATAATTACTTTGATTTTATGTAAAAAATTATTGGCACAAATATTTAAGAAAATAAATATTTTAATAATGAATTTTATTTACGTATATTTAAGTTATAAAAATTATGAAATTCATAGCTGAAAATAAATGTGCACAAAATTAATTATTAAAAATATTTGTAAACGTATGTTTTATTAATATCAACCAGGGTAATTATTATGGCAGTCTTGCATGATGACAATCTTTTTGTAGAATTAGCTTTGTGCAGAAGCATTTAAATAAGTAAATTATGTCAAAATACTTTTCAGCGTTACAAAATGTATACATTCTTCAATTATATACCACATAAATCGTTCTTTTCTGACAATTTAGGAATGATGTGTACTGCCTTGAGTGAGTTGTGCATGTAGTTGAGTGGCGTGCTTTGCTACATTGGAAGTCAGTCGGCTTGTACTTTGTGAGGGGCCGGTACCTGTTGAGCTTGGCGAGGAAGCCGTAAGGCCCTCGCAGCCGGGACGTCTTCTCCAGGTTCCTGCAGTAGAGCGTCCAGATGCAGTCGAGCGGCGTGCCTGAGTCCCGCGCCCTCTCTGACTCTACACTGCGGCGGTAGGCACGCCCCAAGTTGAGCACGCCTCTGATGGCGCCGCCCATGAACTCCACCAGCTCCTCGCCGATGGTGCGCTCCTTCTGCGTCTCCTCGCCGGAGCGACGTTGAGGCTCCAGCAGCGCGCGCACCTTGCCCTCCGGCAGGAAGAGCGCGTTGAGAGCCAGCACCTCCGGGTCTCGCAGCATCTCCTCCTCGCGCAACTGCTCCTCCTCCCAGGCCACGTGCTGCACGTTGTGCAGCAACAGCAGGTCGAAGGCGAGCAGGCCGAACGACACGAAGCTGCTGGTGTTGCCGACGACTGCTGGGTCGGCCACCCCTATCCGCGTCGACCCCCGGTACAACTGCTTCAGCTTTCCCAGCAGCACGCTGGCGTCGCCCGCCGCGATCGACTCGTTGAGCGCCACCAGCACGTCCTTGAACTCGGCGACGAGCCGCGTGCCGTTGTGGGCGCCCTTCATGTCCTCGTCGGAGGACAGCCAGCCGTGCAGCTCCTGAAGCTTCCTTTGCAGGAAGGACAGCACCGGGTGTCGCGCCACGTCGGCCGCTACGCCGTCGTAGGTGCCCGGTGCGCTCGACTGCTCCAACGGCACCTCATTGTCGAATCTCCTCACGGGAGTTTCGAACACGTCCGGACCCTCCGGAACCTTCATCCCCTTGAAGCCAGTGTCATAATCGAAATCTGGGTAATTTTTCGGCTGCAAAGTTTCGCGGTATTCGTTTTCTGAGGCAGACTGTGGACCCCTGAAGTCCTCTCCTCTTTTCGTCAGCGATATGAGCTCCTCGGAAGGAATCCTGTAACCGTGGTACTGCACTCCACCGTCGTCTGACACAGGCGAGGGATTCTGATCGTGGTCAGGCAGACCGAAGCGTACGGCGTCTTGCGTCTGTTTAGGAGGTTCCTCTTCGATCACCGGGTCTTCGAAACCCGTCGGGATGTCCGCCGGTGGCGCGGTGACGTCTGAGGGCGGGGACATCGTCGTGGACGGCTCCGTGGTCCAGCTCTTTGGGGAGGGAGTCGTGGTTCGCAGGTTCGTCCTCGGGGTGGCGGGATTCATGTCGACGTCGACCACCGGAGTTTGTCGGTTCCTGGGCCTGGTGGAGTCGTCGACGCGTACGACGCCCGGGATGACGGTCTCGACGGCGAAGACGGCCGCCTCGTTGCGCTCACCCAGCCACAACGCCGTGCCCGTGAACAAAGACAAGATGACGAGCCCCAGCAAGGTGGCCAGCAGCCAGCACAGCATTGAGGGCTTCTTGGTCGCGCGCGACATCATGTTGCTGCTGTTAGACCGCCGGACGTTCTCTGACGGGTGTCGTCGTGCTGGCGAGCGGCTGCAGATATTGCGGGGGCCTTCTTCCCTCCCTCTTTCCTTCCCGCTGCCTCCTCTTCGCTCTTGTTCCCGAGCACGAAGAAGTGCCGGTACTCTAGGTCATTC
>NQII01000901.1:575325-589002 GCA_002778355.1 Clitarchus hookeri
CCCGAGCCCCCTCAGGAAAGCAGTAATTTTTGTCCGAGCGGCCATAAAATATTTTCGGCAATTTTGGCATTTGGAATAGTGAGCTCGCTTAGTGCCTTGGCCAAACGGGACGAGTTACTGTACCTGCCGAAAGAATTTCTCCTGGTCTACGCACCTTACGAAATTTCGACTGTATTCAAGTATTTGCCAGCCAGCCTGCAGCAGGACGAAGACATATGGGACTGTCTCCCGTGTAAGGAGTGTTTCGAGGGCTGCACCACCTCATCTGGAGAACCTGCACGTCTTGTCATATCCAGATGGACGGCTCTAAAATCACCTATTCGTTCTGGGAGTCTGGATCACTCAGTAACTCCGGGTGATTGCGAGCATACTCAGCAGTTAATAACTTGCTGTACTCCTGGGAATTGCGTGGTTCATCACATGAAACAGGACACGACTTTTCCAGCAACCGTAGACCAAGTTCTGGAATTTGTAGCAACTTCGAGTCAAGGCAAGGTCAACCATCCTACTACGACCACCAAACTTCACGTCCCTGACTGCACCACCCAGGTCTGTCTACGTCGGCAAATAATACCAGTGAGGCTTCGACTCAAACAGTCCCAACTTAACGTCGAAGGTCTTGCCACAGCCACATTGTTAACACCACGGTGCATAAAAATGATGGCGAATCTGCGTCGAACTGTGAAGCGTGCCCATGCAAACGTCCACGTGTGACGTCACCTTCTGCCACCAGCATGGGTTCGACCACGACCGACTTTAACTTGGGAGAAGGCACTTTGAACATTCTCATTCTACTGCGTCATATCGAATGTCAAAGAGAGCTATTAATTTTTTACGAACATGTTTTGGTTCGCCAAGACTCGAAATTTATGTGCGTTTATAATTTTTTAAGTTGTATAAATAAAACATACCTGTATAAAAACGAATTATCTGTGTATTTATATTTTAAACCTTTTCTCTGTTAAACATAACATTCTATTTTTTCGCTAAATAAATAAAGTGTGGAGAAAAGAAATATTAGTGAAAATTGTATTTAAAGGATTGTCTCGCGGGAACATGCCGTACCGAAGGAGCAAGGGGGATTCTTGCCACGAAAGTGTACGGACTTTCAGCGGGCGAAATAAACAGGAAAAGCTTGCGCGGAGTAATTCTCCATATCCACTCGGGCGTACCCTGTCACGCGCGCCGCAAGTAGATCAAAATGTTGCCATGCTGGGTTCAATACGAGTTTCCTGGTGGCTAGTTGCGTTTCCGCTCTCATGCATGATTAGCTGTTCTCCCGGATCGAAATCAAAGCTGATGGCCTGCGCAGTTCCACTGGTATGCTGACCCCAAGCCGATCCTGGGAGCTGCAACGTAGCTCTTGGCGGGGAATAACTCCCACTCCATTTATTAGCCTTTGGCCGTACCCCCACTCCATTACTTTGTTATTGGCCATTGACAGAATTTAGTTTATAAAATATTGATACTTTAATACTAAGTATATATACATTAAAAGAAAAAATACTAATATAACTTACTTAAGAGTTCTGCCTACCTAGCAATAAAGTTGAATATATAGGTAATTTTTTGTTCGCATGCGTGCAGACACATGGCGAAGGGATGGCAGGATGTGGTGGGGGTATGTAGAGCATTATACGATTGGTATTGAAGACTTCGTGCTGTGGCTACTTTAAGGAAATTAGCAGCCATCTTCGTACTGCCATCGATTGATTTCTGAACCGGCAGTGACGAGGCTCTCCTAATTAATGCCAGGGAATTATTCTAAAAGATGGGTGCCCCTACATCTATCGCCTCAGGGCGATGCGACGCTGCACCATCTGAGACCATGGTAGTATTCGGCGCTGCACCTATAGCAACAGTCGTCTTCGCGATGGAGACGCCCTTCTGGAGCACCCAGACAGCACCCTTCCAGATCACCCAGGTGGCACCATTCCGGAGTACCCAGACGCCACCCTTCCAGGGCTCCCAGACGGGTGAGTTGACTACATGCTACAACATAACTGAAGGTTCCCCGCTGCAGTAAACTGACAATGCACCACAGATTCAAAATGGATCTCCCGAAATGACTGTTTTACATGTGCAAACAACGCCTTCTTCCAAACTTGTGACGAACTCATCCGTGTTGGTACAGTACTCTCCGGTCTCCGATATTGCTTACACAAATGCTGAAAGATGCCTTTTCTGCGAGGACATGTGGTCTCCGCTGCCTCTCAATGCTAACCCACCCTCGCATCGGTCTGACGTGGATGAAATTCCCCAGTGTTTAAATAACTTTGAAAGCATTCTACGCACTTTATGTATTGATGTTGCCGATTTACATCTCAAACTAACTAACTGCGTGCGTGTTCTCATGGAAGTGAAATGTTACATGGAAGGATTTGTGCTAAATGTTCTACCATCCTAGAGTCTGCAGATACAGTATACATTTATATGGATGTAAAAATGTGATTTTAGAGGAACACCTTTTTGCTCCTACACTTGCGAACCAAGCATTTTAAACTAATTTTATTGTGTAATATTTATGTTTGGTTTTTGAGTTAAATATATCGAAATGTTATTTAACTTCTAACTGTGTGTGTGTTCAGTAATTAATTTTTTTTCGTGTAAAAAACGTAATTATTGTTTTTTATTTCTTTGGTATTAATGCTGATTGCGCTCTCTTTTCCCTTTGAGAAGGGACAAATACGTGCAATATTATTTTCTCTATTTGAATAAGTTTATTGTGCTTGCTTTTCCCTTGCAGAAGGGACAAGTACCTGCAATATGTTATAACAGTGCCGCCTATTACATAATAATTATGATTGACTTATTTACCTACAATATTAAAAAATATACTCTAAAATTTGCTGCACATTATTAGCTTTTTTTTTACTATTACAAAAACTAGCTTGTGTGAAATATTTATCAAATAACCATTTAGAGGAGGGTATTCAATTTAAAAGAAAAAGTTCATGCACAATGGTACCGCTACCGACCTACATTAACTACCTCTCGACAGAGTGAAGATGTAAAGGGAGTATGCTGACGGAGGAGATATATGACGACCTTCATTCTGACACGTCGCAACAAGAACACCACCAGCCTCTGCCTGTCTCTCTCTCTCTCTCCTCTCTATCGTTTGCATGTATCAGCAATCAAAACACTCACGCAATTGTAAAATAATTTCAACACGAATGAATATATTACACAAATGCTTACAAAAAAATGATTTATTTTACATCATAATTCCATTAAAAACTTGTAAGAAAATTTAATTAAATATATTATATTTACATATCCAATGGAACAAGTTATTTAGCAATAAATAAATATGCATATTTTTTATATTTACAAAACACGAGGGAGAAAATATGTTACATAATTAACACATTTACTGAAAAAATAAAAAAGATTGTTAAACAACAAAAATTATGAGATAATTAATTACATCGACATTTATTTGTACACAATAATAAAAAAAATTTACACAGAGCATAAAAACATACTTTTTCCATCAAACCTTTTAATCATGCACATAATATTTTTTTTACACTGTAGAATGTGTGTTTCGTCAACTAAAATACTTACGAGGGGAATGGGAGGTTTTCATCCCCTGGGTGTTTCTACAAATAGAGCAAACCTTATATGCACACGCACACGAGCACCTCCGGTCATGGGTCCTGTGGCGTTGTAACCTCCAAACTGTGCGAAGTGCAATGACATTGTTCAGAGCATACTTTAAAAAGTTTATCATTTTTTATGTCATGATTAAATACGCAATTTTCTCTGACGTACTTGCATGAACGTCGCGTCGTTCACCCACAATTTATTTTTCATGTTTATAATGTTTGTTGGAAATTTGGTTTGTGGACGGCACAGATGAACTGGACACTCGTCACTGACTCAATATTGCACTGATAACTCAAGTCTCTTACCATCGAATACACTTATTTCAAGGAGAAAATGAAAGTTTTCGTCACGCTCCTCCATATTTACCGTAACAGCCGGCTGGCCCGTGTATGTTACGCCGTACGGTAGATGATATGAACTTGCGTATTTTTTCTCTGGAATTAACTTATCATCAGGACGCGCTCCACCGTAGCGAGAAGACTTGTTGGTAGATCGCGGTCTCGAGCCTAGGTGCGCTTTGCATGCAAAAGACGTGCAGTTGGAGGCCCAGTCCGGGAAACCTTGCCTTTTCACAACATGTTTTTGTCCATCACATTTCTCTTGCCATTTGCACACATAATTATTTTTACTTTTTCGGAAAAGTTGGTGCACTACACATTCGTGCATTCTTGTCTTGCTTACGTGGACATTGCGATTTTGTTTTACCAACTCCTCCAGAGAACAAGGAATCGTAGAGTTAGGACATAAATTGTGAACGTGGCAGTTTTTTTTATTCGCCCATTAATAAGTCCCACACATAACAGCCTTCGAAATAATCGTAGCAGCATAGCCAGTGAATTAAACCAGCACAAAATAGAATTTGTAGAACGCCTCGAG
This sequence comes from Clitarchus hookeri, assembly GCA_002778355.1. Classification (NCBI taxonomy): domain Eukaryota; kingdom Metazoa; phylum Arthropoda; class Insecta; order Phasmatodea; family Phasmatidae; genus Clitarchus; species Clitarchus hookeri. The sequence goes on from NQII01000901.1 coordinate 579,814, forward strand.
CATCTCGAAAACTTGCGCATTGGTACCCAAAATTCAGTTCACTGTACTTGCTCACGTCTTCTGACCAGAATGGAGAAAATTCGGCGACGGACACTTCCATTTCTTCTTCGATATCACTCTGCGAAGCTGGGAGTGAATAAGCTGTAGGAAGTTCTGGCCCGGCAGTTCCAGGCAACCCGCACCAGCCCACATCGGGCTGGTACGGGTTGCCTGATGGTTGCGGGTTCGTTCTAGTAGATGGCATTGACGAAGTTGCTCCTCGCGTCAATATGGTGCGGATAAGCTGAAGAATATTATCTCCATTTACTTCTGCGTGGCTGTTGCGGTTATTTTCTTCTACATTTGACCATACGGCTATCGTAAATTTAACAGCGGTTTGAAACCCTGCAAGTTTCCAAATGGTCACTGGGCTTTCCTCTTGAAATAGCGAAAAAGGAACGACAGCGAAAAAAGTGACTGCTTTCCCGAGGGGGCTCGGGGTGCGTCTTATAAAGAATTTTTAAAGGGAAAAATAGTCCGCCCTCGCGATTAAAGTAGGCCGCCGATTGGTTGGAACGAAGGTTTCCGAAAACACCCGAGTAATTAGCCAATGAGAAACATTGGCGGAGCAATTAAATATATTGGAAGGGGGTGGGCAATTAGCCAACAAGAATCAGGGGTGGGGTAGTTGGTCAATTAAATATATTAGAAGGTGGGAGTGGGGGGCAGTCGTCTGCTGGGCGCGGTGCTGGGGACAGCACCAGCAGTGTAAATTAAATGAAAAACGATTAAAACCAAGATGGTGGTCGAACGAAGGTGAGAGACAAACTCCAGTTATATATAAACAAATTACAAACGAAAAAACCAAGATGGCGGACGGTGGTTGTGATGCCTACCAAGATGGCGGACTGAACCGACCAAGATTGCGGATGGCTGCACCTATCAATATGGCAGATGGTGTCTGTGACGCCTGCCAATACTGCAGACTGCACCTATCAAGATGTCGGACTGCACCGACCAAAATGTCGGATGGTGGCTGTGATGCCCACCAAGATGGTGAACTTCACCTACCAATATGGTGGAATGAGTATTGGTTGAGGAGGATGTCGGGAACCTCCAAAAATGTATGTTTTTTTTTTATTTTTAATACTTTTTTTTATAAATTTTTTTAAGTTGTAATTTTTATATTTCTTGGTCAACGGTTAAAGGTCAAGGTCAAAGTCACATGGATACAAGATGGTGGCCGGCGCCTGGCTCTTACGCCAGACGCTGATGCCCCAGACTCTTCATAATCATACTACTGCCCTTCCTACATTCTTGATATTAACGCCGTAAATTGAAAAGCAGAAAAGTTATATTACAAAGAAAAGATCGATTTTCTTTGTAACTATATTTAGTGTTTTTTTTACAAGGTTGTTACTCATAGCAGTGTAGACAAATAAATATATCAGCTTCTGCGTCTTATATATATTCTTAGTGAATAAAAGGTCTAGAAGAACGAGATTTTTTCCCAGCAAAGGTAACAACACACTGTCGCAGATCTAGATTGCAAATAAATTACGGCAGATGTGAGCTTGTGATGACCCGTTTCGTGCCACTTCTAGCAAGATCAAATGCAAGCCATTAGAAATGTTACTATGATTAGTCCATTCGCGGTTACTTCCAATTTTTCTGAACCGCTGCTTAAGCTTATTTTCAGGCTTTTCATCCGCCTTGTGCAAAAAAAAAAAAGCTGACAACGCACCACGTTCGTGCGCTCTCCCTTTAATCACATTTTTCTTAATAACAATTTTATACTAGGCATTACCAACACAACTATTTTCTCCCTGTTTTTATTAATTTTAATCGTAAGTAAATTATTACAATCTATAGGGAAAGCATAATTAAAAGTTCAATTCTTGTTTTAAAAATTAAATACTTTTATGTAAACGGCAGTATAAAAGGGACGCGATACGTGAAATATTTAGGAAACAGCGAAACAAGTGAGGTGATTTTTCAAAGGTTTTATTCGAAAAGTGTGAAGAAACCGCGAATCGACGATACATCACGTAATTTCAACCTCTCAAGAAAACAACACGGAACAATGGCCGCAAGAGCAAGGTCGCACGAATGTGCAGTTTGGCTTCTCTATACTAGCCAGTCTTGTGGCTCTCGAGCTACGTATTTTGAGTCTCTGTTGATGAGCACTTTTAAATGGTAGGTACTGCTTACTAGTTCTTTCGCCCCACTGTGTATCCTTCGACATACATTCGTAATAACTGAGAGTGCAGTGAAGTAAGTGCTTAGCTTTCATGCGCCGATCAAGCGACACATTGAAGTCGTAGAAACACAGGGAAGTTGAAGTAGAATAAAAGTGACTTCCAATGAAGCATTGCGTCTGACTGTACAAGGCGCACATGTTAATATAACAGATAGACCAGGATTGTTGTGAGCTTTCCTGTAGAAACACATTTCTAAAATACCGCTACCAGGGTTAGCAGTCACACCTTGAATACCATATCTGTACATCAAAGACAACAAAACGTAACTTTCTTGAGCTTGTGAAACTTGCTTACATAGAACCTGATCATCTTTAGCAACATCAGTACTAAATCATCCAATATTCCGAAAAACAGATCTTGAATAATATATCCTATAATAACGTGCTCGTCCCATACTGATTCGGGACGGTGCAACAGGCCCGCGAACAACGGAGCAATGTCGAAATAACTAAAATAAAGTTATTTAAAATTGTGTTAATATTATGTTAAATATATTTATAGGCTATTCACGGTAAAGTGAGCAATTTTTAAGGCCCTGATAAATTTACCTTTTCGCTAATATCTTTATTTTTGCCAATTTTTAACATCAACATTGCTATGACTACTAAACTCAGTAAAGACATTTAACCTTTCTCAAAAGTTAAAATGAGGGCCTGCAATTAATTATATCAATTCGTGGTCAATGCCTGTTGGGAGGGCCCTGAAAAGTGTTCAGTTTACCGTGAATAATCTCCATAAGTAGTAGATACATGTTACGAAAATTGTCACAAAAATACGGTTTCTGCTCTGTATGAATTAATATTCCATACATTTTGTAACAATGTAAAATGTTTTGCAAGAATTTCTGTATTTAAATGTTTTAAAAAAATTTATATACATATGTCTATTTTCAATCAAAATTTAAGCGGATTTTCATTCAGGATGCTTCAGAAAGCACATTTTGATAGATAACATCGTAAAGTAGATAAACAACAATAAATGCCAAGGTTGTGCGTGAAAAAAAAATATTCGTGCTAATGTTGAAATATATATTTAATAATTGATTTTATTGGTATTAATTTCAGTCATGAAAATAGCACCTTTCATGCCTGAAGTGGATGTGCATAAAGTCAAATTCAAAACTATTCTTTAAAGTTATTACTGATTGTTTTTTATATACAACAAGGAAAACTACACTGGAGAGCCAAAAAAAACTGGTATAGACGTGCGTATGCAAACAACAGAGGTATGGAACCAATCAGAGAAACGCGATGCGGTCGGCAGCACCTATATAAGACAACAAGCGTCTGGCGAAGTTGCTACATCGGTTACTGCTGCTACAATGGTAAGTTCACAAGATTTAAGTGAGTTTGAACGTAGTGTTGTAGTCGGCGCACGAGAGATGGGACATAGCATCTCCGAGGTAGCAATAAAATTTGGATTGTCACGTACGACCATTTCACGAGTGTGCCATGAATATCGGAAATCCTGTAAAACATCAAATTTTCGACATCGCTGCGGCCGGAAAAATATTGTGAATGAACGGGACAAACGACGACTGACGAGAATCATTAAACGTGACAAACGTGCAACCCTTTATCAAATTGGCGCAGATTTCAATGCTGGGGCATCAACAAGTGCCAGCGCGCGAACTATTCAACGGACCATCATTGATATGGGCTTTCGGAGCCGAAGACCCACTCGTGTACCGTTATTGACTGCACGACACAAAGCTTTACGCCTCGCCTGGGCCCGCCAACACCGGCTTTGGACTGTTGATGACTGGAAACACGTTGCCTGGTCTGACGAGTCTCGTTTCCAATTGTATCGGGCGGATGGACATGTACGGGTATGGAGACATCCTCATGAATCCATGGACCCTACATGTCAACAGGGAACTGTTCAAGCTGGTGGAGGCTCTGTCATGGTATGGGGTGTGTATAATTGGCTTGAAATGGGACCCCTGATACGTCTAGATACGACTCTTACAGGTGACAGATACGTAAGCATCCTGTCCGATCACCTGCACCCATTCATGTCCATTGTGCATTTCGACGGACGTGGACAATTCCAGCAGGACAATGCGACACCCCACACGTCGAGAGTTGCTACTGAGTGGCTCCAGGAACACTCTTCTGACTTTAGACAATTCCATTGGCCACCTAAATCACCAGACATGAACATTATTGAGCATATCTGGGATGCCTTGCAGCATGCTGTTCGAAGAGATCTCCACCGCCTCGCACTCCTATGGATTTGTGGACTGCCTTGCAGGATTCATGGTGTGAATTGCCTCCTGCATACATCCAGACATTAGTTGAGTGCATACCACTTCGTCTTGCGGCACTTCTGTGTTCTCGCGGGGGCCCTACACGGTATTAGGCAGGTGTACCAGTTTTTTTGGCTTTTCAGTGTGTTATAATAGCTTTGCCTGATGAAAAGTTTCATTTTTTTTTTTTTGCAAAATATTTTTTCTGAAGCATCTAAATGGAAAGGCAATTAAATTTTTACCAAAAATAGGGTCTTATTAATTTACGTTTTTGACGTTTAAAAAGATTAATTCTAGGGAAATATTTTACAATGTTCTAAAATACGGTAAATGCATTCTTCTTTCATATGCAACATAAATCGTACTTTACTGACAGTTTAGTTAGTGTCTGCACTATTTTTTAATCAGGTCTGCATATTTTGAACAGTCAAGTTCAGTGCTCAATTGAAAGATATTCTCTTTCTATCTTGTTCAGGAATTTAGTAAAGTTTAAAATGGTATATTCTTTAGGTGAAATTTTGCCATGTTTTAATCTTACTTTTTATTGTCCAATGTGAAATTTGAAGTTGACAAATGCATATTCAGTTCAAACTTTATGTGGATATATGGTAAGTATTTGATGAGGGAAGTAAAACGACACGAGGTGTGGTGGGGGGGGGCATGGGTGGAGGTGGGGTTATGTGCATTATATATAGTCAATAAATCGCTTTGGGGGTTGGAATATTGGTCTGCTATTTAGCCAATTCAATATAGAGTCGTGGGGTTCATTCAGCTGTTCATCCTCGTACCATAGAGTGACTCTGCTCTGCAATCTTTACGAGAATCGAACCCTCAATGTCACACACCCAAGTTCGATTTTGCTTTAGTTAAATCATTTTTTCTCGAAGTTTTTTTTTCTCAATTTTTTTCAGTCCATAGTCATTGGGGTAAAATTGAAGGGCACCGCCATCCAACATGGGAGGTGGAGTCAGTCATGTAATATGTTTATTGATTTTTTTTATGAAATCGATTTTTTTACCATTTGTCCTTGATTTTTCTAGTATAAGGTCATTGTGGTTAAGGTCAATGCCACCAACATCCAACATGGGGTCGATTTTTTTTTTCTATTTTTGACCAATTGTTTTTTGTATATATTTTTTTAAGGTTATTGGGGTTAAGGTCAAGGCCACCAGCTTCCAACATGAGTATCGGATTCAGTGACACGGTATGTTCCTAAACTTTAATTAGTTACTTTCTATTTTTACAATTTTATCTCACTTTGTGTTTTAAGGTTATTGGATTCAAGATCAACGTTCCCAGCATCCAACATGGGTGTCGGAGTCATTTACATAATTTGTTCCTAATTTTTACGAGTGTATTTCAATTTTTTGTATTGGGGTCAATGTCAAGACCGTTATCAACCAACATGGTGGTCGGAGTCATCAAAACAAGTTTTTTCTCGATTTTAAAATTAATTTCTCGTTTTGTTGCGATTTTTCTAGATTTTTTATGATTGGGCGGTGAGTAGGTAGGCCTAGGGGTTGATGGTTAGGGTGATTGGTTGAGTGTGGAGAGGGTGGGGTAACACTTATGTTCATCGAAACTTAGGATTAATATCTCGATTTGTTGCGATTATTCTCGAATTTTTACGACTTTGGTGGGTTGGGGGAATGGGAGGTGTTGATTAAGGTGGCGGGGTTTGTGTGAGGTTAACGTTATCAGTTCCTAAATTTCTAAAATCATTTTTTTGCCATTTTTCCCGATTTTTTATGATTGGTTGTGGTTGTAATGTCCGGGGGCAGGGAGGTCGGTTGGGGTGGTGGGATGAGTGATGTAAACGTTATTTTCCTCGATTTTAAATTTTTTTTCTATTTTATTCAATTTTTATAATAATTGCCTGGTGGTTTAGGGGAGGGGATGATGTGTATGTGAATAGGGGTGAGTTAAGGGGGAAGGGGGATGGTATGGGGTGATGATGTAATAGGCGCAAAATGAGGGTAGGGGGAGGAGGCCATGTCCGCTGATCCCCCTCCCCCACCTTCCAGTCCGCTGCTGGCTTGGAGCCTTGAATCCTCCTTTACTGGTCTCAGGATTAAGTAACTCATCCTGCTAAGAGCCTGTAATCCTTTGCTCGACTGAGGACTTTTCGGTTCTTGCTTGGAGGAGTTTATATTTTACTTTCCTCATTTTTCCATTTTTTAAGAAAATTTTGTTGGAAGAAGTGATTTTTTGGTAAAATAATTAATTTTCTGAAGTTATTTTTGTGGTGAAACAGGCCATTTTATCGATAACATGGCCATCGCAGGCCGCGAACTATGCCTGTGACGTCATGGTAGAAATCCGATGTCATGATACCTGTCCCCGAAGCCCCATTTTATATCTACTTACATGTTTCGAAAGAATCATATTAGCTCAGTAAAATGTATTATTCGAAGTGTCTAATGCAATACTATGTGATTTCAATTTTGTTTGGCAATTGAGATTTCAATTGGATTTTTTTTTGTGTAAAAACGAAGCATCTCCGATTTTTCGTTTAACTGATACAATGAAAATGGAACTGACCCTCTGATGAGTTCAGAGCAAAAACGACGTCATTCCAGGAGCTTTTTTTTCTTTTTGGAAACAAACATACCTATATGTTCAGCTACAGGGCAGCGCTATGGAGTAGCTTTCACTTCCCATGAAATATTGTACAAAAGGTTACTGCCAATAGCTCCATCGAAGCTAAAAAATGTATTTCATTTGGCAAAAAAGTAATTTGTCACCAATCGAACACCCGACATACAATTGTTTTACTTTATCAATGCCTAAAGACAGAACACACGAGACACTGACATTAAAACCCCTCAACTGGTATCTTGCAAACATTACTTGTCTTGGATTTTGCATCTATTTTATTTCGATTATTTTGTAAACTTTATGGGCAAAAATTAGACAGCATTTTATTTGGATGTGCGTCATATTCAGTGCTTCGGAAAGGTACTATTATTCACTACTTAGTAAATTATAAATAAAATATTGAACACAATGTTATAAATATCTTTAGTTGATAGTGGAAGGTAAACTTATTGTATACGAATAAGAATAATATTCACACCTGAACTGTATTATGATTTGCCCTTACTTCTTGTTTTCAGTCCATTTTCAGTTCTCAGCGTTACCATACTAATAATAATAATTTCTCCAAGCATAAAATATATTTAAATGTAAGATATTTTAGAGCAAAAATGTGGCAACTGCTAATTTTATAATTGTCTTGTTTTCAGTGGAAAAAAACACTTTGTAAAAGGCACAGACATGCGCTTATGAAAATTAATATGTAGTAGAACACTGTAAAACGTATTTTATAAATTATTTATTACTTTTGGTCCATTTACCACAAAATAGTAAAAAAAAAAAAAAAAAAAAGAGCCACCTCCTTTTTTGCATATGACACTTCATTAACTCCTGTCACTTAATTGATACTGTTGGTCCAACAACCAGCGTAAAGGAACCAACAGAATCGCTTGTTCCGTGCAAATCGCTTCAAAAAATAGGATATGTACTATCTCCTCATTTCATACGAGACCTACTTTCACGATAAATTCTAGCAAGAAATTTAGTACAAGGTCAGTATCTCATAAAGTGGAGGCCTACTGTGTATGGTATCACTGGAGGTGTTCCAGAACATTCCGGACAGGAAAAACTGGCGATATCTGAACTGAAACGAAGAGGGACCGAGTGGACGAGTGATACAGACTTTATTGTAAATACTAAAATTCTGAAATATAAAATATATAATTTTCTAATAGTAATGTAAAATATGTTCATAAATTGTTTATGGATACTGATTTGATTTTATTAATTTCTTTTAGGTTACGGACTATTGTGTAAATATTAGTTGTAAGTAGTAAGTGACAGCCATTAATGTCTAGATACTAAGATTTAAATATTAATTTTGTGGATTGTTCATAAATAAATTATGAAACTATTATTAGCCCTTTAATTTATTTAAGTCCTCCATTCCAGTTAGGGCCTGACTTTGCCCAGAAGCTTTAAAAATTTGCAACAGTGTCGTGCATCGTGTACAGTCTGCTAACGATTATTTCAAACTTTTTTATACCAACCTTTGCAATATTACCCCATGTATGGCATGTTTGGTTGTTTCCTAAATATGCCATTTATCACTAGCGTTTTACACTTGTGTTAACATAATAGTACCTTATTTTTGGTTAAAATGAACTTTTACAGATATTTTATCTATAAATTATAATATTTCAGTTATAATTAGTACGAATAAAAACACAGAGAAAATAGGTCTGCTGGCAATGCAAAGTAATAAATACTTCCCGAGCAAAATATTATTGCACTGAGTGCGCATGAATGCGTTGCGTAGTCCTTCTGGTGTGGCTTTCTAGAGTCGCATAACTTAGTTTGCATGAGGCGAAGGAATATTCTGGAAGTAGAACTTCAGCAGGTCTTCAGAAAAGTTGGATGTATCAGTGAAATGACTATAGAATCTGCTCTAAGCAGAAGCAAATAAAACATGTTGGAGAAGCAAGAGTTGTGGTAGGTTGGAGGGGAGGGCACGGAGCAAGCTAGGTGCGGCCGCTGCTCGGGTTGGAAGATCCCAGACAGCTTGCGGAGAGTGGGCGGGTCGCACACGGGTAGCGTGCGTCGGCGAGTTTTACACCCGCGACCCACTTCCGACGAGCCGTCGAGCAGAGCACAGGTCTCCCGGGG
>NQII01000901.1:590216-639289 GCA_002778355.1 Clitarchus hookeri
GGGGGGGGGGGTGCGCCAACGAAGTAGCACAGTCATAGCGTTGTTTTCAAAACGTCGCCGCTCGGTTAGGCCTGCGTTAGACACTCTCCCAGGGTTTTCGTATAAAGAAGGCATCCACTTAAGACATAAAGTGTCTGCTAACACTATAGAATACTTAGAAATAAGTAAGTGAAATAGCTGCATATAAAACGAACTCCACGCGCCCAAGCCAGCTCTATGATAGCACTGGCAGGCAACACGTCGGAACGCCGCTGGCTGAACAATGCCCGGCCAACTAGCATGGGCTGCTTGATGGCCAGGACGTTACCAATAGGGGATGTTTCTTAACACGCAAGGCTTGTTCCAGGGCTCCAGTGACTCGCGCTGTCAATCAGCGAATGGGTGCCCGTCCACTGAAAGAAATCAGCACAGAGAATTTAACAGAACAGCTCTGTAATTACATTTTATGGTAACGACAACTGAGCTTTAGTACCAGCAACATAACGTTCTGTAATACTTTATAATCCAAATTGTTAGCAGAGCAATCTAAATATTTTTAAAAGTTATTCTGTTGTGAGAACCATATTTTCTGTAGCAGGAACAGTGTTTTCTGTGGTAGAAACTATACAGATAGTTGTGAACACAATCTTACAGTTTATTTACGATAACAGAACAAGATATTTTAAACCCGACACTGCTGTTTGGTAACTGTAACAGAATGTTCTGTAGAAATCACCTCTTATTTTTCAAAAGTTTGCAGAAAATGTAAGGTAACTACAACAGTGCCATTGACTGTTTGTTGGACGTACCCTCAGATTCTGTTAAGAATACAGAGCTGGTATTGTAGAGTTAACGAACCTGTTTGGTAATTACAAAAGTATCGCTGAATGTTAAAGGTACCCTCTAATTACTTTAAAGATTATAGAACTAGTATAATTAACAATACAGAAGATAAATAGAAAAATGTTTCTATTGTGGAGTAACATTTATTTAGTGGAGGCTGTTAACAATCTGTGAGGTATTGTGCACCCTTTAAAGTGTTTACAGACACACCTCATGTTAGGCCTTAGATGTAATAATAGCAACAAAGGTGCTTGAATGACATATTTGTTTTTTAAAACACGTATATCATTTTCACAAACAGGACATAAAATTGAAATCATTAACGCCATATTTTAATTGGTGCTACAAATTATCTGATGTGAAAGGAAAACCTGTTTACAACAAACGTTATACGTTAAAACATTGTTATATCAGATGACACCCAATGTTGTATAATATAAGTAAAAGTAACATAAGGGAAAGATTAATTAATTTAATAAATAAGCTAACTCATATGTGAATTTGCCGCGTCGAGATTCGTTTGCAGATACGTTACATTGCGTGATTTCTATGTTGGCAGTGCATTGTGCAAGCATTGTACTTGAAGATGGATATTTTTATTGTAATACCATTTTGTAAGATAGCGCCATGTGTAAAAATGCAGCCTTTATGTGATATCTCCAAAACTACTCAGCCAATTCTCGTCAAATTTAGCAAGTGAGTAATACTGTGGTAGTTCATGTAATAGTATACAAATGAATTGATAAAGCACATTTTTCAAAATGGTGGGCATACAAATATGTTAGGGGATTATTTGGTATATCTACCATACTGTTAGAGCAATTTCGACCAAATTTTGGAAGCTGGAAATATCTTTTAGTAGTAGTAATTATGCCAACACATATTCATTGTTATCCTTAATTTTGTAAGATAGTGCTACATAAATAAATAGAGGTTTTATGTAATATCTGAGGAAAAAATTAACCGATTCCTACCAAAGTTGGCAAACAAATAGTAATGCGGCAGGTGATGTAAACTGGTATATTTTAAGTAATGCAGAAATGTATTTTCAAAATGGTTCCCATATAACTATTTTAGTTTAGGATGCTATATTGTTGAAACTGTGTAATTAATTACAAAATAACTTTGTATGCTACCAGTATGTGTTGCAATCATAAAATAAGTAAGCACAAAATATTTTTGTACACCATTTTGTAAGATAGTATTATTACATGACAAATTCAAATTTTTAGGTTATATCTACGGAGAAAACAGATTCCCAACAAATTTGGCACACAATTAGCATTACAGCAGACCAAGTAAATTGATATGTTTTGAGTGGGTCAACCATTTATTTCAAAAATGGCGGCCATACAAAAATTTTTCCTCAGTATGTTATATCTACAAAATTAAGAAACAAATTTCAACATAACTTTTTATGCTGGCCGTATAGTTTATAATCATCATATTTTTATATAAAGAGCCTCATTTCTCCACCATGTTGTAAGATAGCCCAATGAAGCATTAAAGTTTTTATGTCTTATCTCGGGAAACAGTCAACCGATTCTCACCAGATTTGGCGAATACTTTTAACTGTTGTATACATTATTGATGTGTATGTTATAAGTGTACCAGGCACTTATTTTCAGAATGGCAGCTATAATAACATTTTACCTTAGTGAGCTATATAAATGAAACTAAGTAACCGATTTTGACTTAACTGTGTATAGAGTACCTATGACAACCATCGAATGTGCTAATACATAAACTTATTATCCACCATTTATGAAGATCCTCCCATAAAAAACTGAGCTTTTTGTTATATTTTGAGGACCAATCAACCGATTCCCACCAAATTTTACACGTAAGTGCTGCTACAGTTAGGTATGCAAACGAGAGTGTTTTAGGTGCGGCTTTAGGTGCGGCGGGTATTTTTTTAATGGTGTTAAATACATTTGTAGTTAAGTATGTTATACGTATTAAACAATTAAACTAAATTTTACTAAATTTTGTACACTGTCAGTATTTAATAGAATCATAAATTATGCATACAGAGATCCTCTTTTGGTGGCCTTTATGCAAAAAAGTTCCAGGTGAGAAAACTGAATATTTTGCCATATTTCCGGAACAATCCAACTTATTTTCACCTAATTTTGCACAGCATTTGTTTCTACAGAATGCCATGTAAATTTACAGAATTTAATCGGTACCAGACGCTGGTACCGATCAAAATGGCAGTCATATAAATATTTTGAGGATTTTTTTATTTCTATTAAACAATTTAACCAAACTCAGCCAAACATTTTATGCTGGCAGTATCTATTAGAAGCATCCTATACACAACCTTTTGTTTTAGGAAATTTTGTAAGATAGCGCCAAATAAGAAAAAAAATGTGTGTGCCGTATGTGAGGGACCAATAAACCGATTACCATCTAACTTTTCCCACAAGTAACAAGGCCTATGGTAGGCCTGTAAACTTAGGTGTATAAAGTGGCTGAGGCATTTATTTTCAAAATGACAATCCTGTAAATATTTTATGTTCGTGAACCCTATCATTTAAAACATTAGACTGATTACATCCCAAGATGATTACAGGCTAGCTTGTGTTACAGGTTTTTCTGGTTTCGAGTCCCGGGTGTGGCTCGAGTGTATTGGTAGTTGTGTCCGTAGTGGTGCATATGTTTCTGAGTTCATCTCTAATGTTATTGCTGGCAACGAGACGTCTCGGCCTACTTACCATATATGCATTTAGGAATATCATTAAAAATTATTTCCACCCATGCAGAAGAAAGTAGGCTCATTAGTTAGATCAGTAGCTTCTTGTTTATGAAATCGCCATATCAAAAATTTAAGTTTTCATGTCATATTTCGGATAACAATCAACTGATTCTCATCAGTATACAAGCAGTGCCATAGTAGATTTTGTAAACTTAAATGTTTTCAGTGGGTCAGGCATTTGTTAAAATGGCGGCAATATAAACACTTTAGATCATAATGTTATATATCAAACAGATCAAAAAATTAAACAAATTTTGTCTGCTGTCAGGATCATTAAAAGCATCAAATATACGTATAAGAAACCTCTTTTTCCGCTTTTATCTAAGATAATGCTAGGTGAGAAAATGGAACATCTGTGCCTTGTTTCGGGAACCAATCCATCAACTCACACAAGTAGTACTACAGTAGCCCATGTAGAATAGATGATTTAAGTAACTCACTTAATTGTTTTCAAAATGACGGCCATACAGATATTGTAAGTTAGTAAACCCTTTCTGCCGAAACATTATACTGATTACAACCAAAGTTGATGCTCCCAATCATACAAACATGTTGCAGTTGATTGCATGCTAGCTTACGGTACAAGTTCTGTGTTCGAGACCTGGGTAAGGCACTTGTGTATTTGTAACAGTTTCACTAGTGTTGCATATATTTTTGGTTCCATTAAAAAATATATCTCTGTCAACAATACGTCAAGACATACAATCCAAGCTTTTAATAACTTCAACAAAATTATTTGCAACCATGTAGAGAAAAGTAGGCTCATTTGTTTTATCCGTAACTTCTCGTCTCCTTCTGTGATTATTCTGCTTACAAAAAGAGCTGCATGTCTAGTAAATCTGAATTCATAACTGTTGGCTGTAAATCATTTGAAACAAAAGTATCAACTGCTTCATATGTCGTAGCACAAACAGTTACGACATGGCATGATATTTTATTTTAAAAAGTAACTAAAATCGTTAACTCTGTACAATTGTGACGTAAAACATACATAATTACTTTTTAAGTTTTTATTTTCTTTTCTAATTGTGGATATTATAAAGTCATAAATGAAAGTTTTCATGAGCCGAAATGTCGGTGTTTTAGGGCATAGTATAAAAACAAATATATGTAGAGTCGAGTGTAAATATATAGATATACATAGCAAGCTTTTAAATTTTATCATTTTCTTTGACGAGGTTTTTATAAGATTCTCAGTTGTAATCGTGATATTAATGTGGCAAATCATTCTTAAGCTAGTGTTTTTATTTATCGTACATATTTAATCGCAGACGCTTATTAGTTACTGAGATATTTCCGAAGTGACTTGTTATCTCATTGCGTGTTGCAAAACGTGAAGTCATTTATTCTTGGAAAAGGAAACTGGAGGAAAGTAACTGCTAAAACCCACGAAAACCTCTTGCATGTGCGCTTCCAGCTTCTCTCTTCGCGTCGGTGTTACGGCCCATAACCCCAGCTTTACAACTCCGGATTAAATAAATCCAGCCGCTGCGTTATGCCTTAGAAGACGGGCGTGCGCACATACTGCCCTAATATAATCTACCTTCCCAGAGACTGTCGAGGTACGTGTGTGGTGACCTGTCTGTCGTAGTGAGACTGTTTCCGGAGATGTTCCATTCGTAGGTTCCTCGTTGACCTTGGCCATTAGCTTTTCACTCACAGGAACGTTTTACATCAAAATTAACATTTAATTAGTCGCGTTAACCTTGCCTTGTCATTATGTTCAGGTATGGATCTCTCAGCAACGTATTCACATTGAATTAAGAGCGACGTAATTAAATCTTTGGTGCGAGAGGTTGGCCCATCTGCACAATGACGTAAAGGTAACGCACTGTTATCCTAAGTTTTAATTTAGTTTGTGTATATTAAAATAAGAAACAAATTAACAAACTTTTAAATTGCCTTGGATTTAAAAAATTGCTAATTGGCGTCAATTTAGGTGCGAGATAGGGTTGTTAATAGCACATACATGTAAAATGATGAAATATTATAACAACTGTCTATTTACATGTTTAATTGCATTTCTACACATACGGGATTTTCCACGACGGAACCAACAAACTAAGCCAGCGTATTATAGAAGTCATTAACAACAAACAAGGAGTTATTGATACTGCTAACGAGCCTACTTTCCTCATCATTGGTGCAGTTAATCCTACTAATATTATAAATGCCAAGGTGTGTTTGTTGGTTTGTTTGTCGTTCTTTCATGTCGCAACGGAGCAACGCATCGGCGTGATTTATTGCACAGAGATAGTTGGAGGGCCGGGAAGTTACATAGGCTATTTTTATACCAAAAAAAATATATAATTCCCTTAGGAAAGAAAATTAAGTAAAAATAGCGCTCGGGTACAATGCTGCGTCAATGTAAATTGTTAGTGTCGGACGAAAGCACAATGTCACACAAAAAAGTGATGGAGGCCCTAAACCGAGAGAGATAGAGATAGAGAGAGAAAGACAGAGAGAAAAATAGGATATAGAAAGAGAGAAAGAGAGAGAAAGAAAGATATATATCTACAAAGAAATATAAATGACGACCAGTGTATATGTAAAAGAGCGATTATAGCACCAAAAATGCCATCGTTAGTTCTCTGTTCTGTGTTTATAATCAGTGTTCGTCTACTAACAAATGTGGTTATTTCTCCCTATAAGATTATTACTGTAACGGCGCGAGCGAAGCCGCGGGTAAAAACTGGTTTTTAAATAATTTCTTAAAAGCCGAGTTGGTAGGAAGGACTTGACTTCTCTTTGAAAGCAATAACATGAGAAATGGAACCAGGAATTTATGCAACAGTAGTGAGACAATTACAAATAAACACATGCCTTACCCGAGAAATAAACTGAGAAAACTTCGTAATATAAGCTATCGTGAAATCTACTGCAGTACGGAGGTCGGATTCGGAGCATCAACTTCGGATTTAATCAGTCTTGACAAGCACCAAAACTGTCGCTTGGTAGAAAGTGTTTATACTGGTGTNTGAATCACATAAAATATGTAAGTTTACATGGCCTACCGTAGCGCTACTTTTGTGAATAATTTGATATAAATTTGTTGTTTGGTCCCCGAGATATGACATAAAATCATATTTTCTTATTTGATGCTATCGTACAAAATTGCCAGAAAAATAGGTTCTATACAATATCCTTCTAATGTATAATGTCTATATACCAATTTTGGATGGATCTGGTTAAATTGTTTAATATATGTCGAACTTACCTAAATGATTTATGAAGGTGCCATTTTTAACATCGTTGTCTGACCCATTTAAATCACGAAAGTTTACGTGGACTTCTGTATCCTTTACGGTGTGCACAAGTTGGTACAAATTTATTTGAAATGTTCGATTGTAACATTTGGTGGTGATTGGTTGATTGGTCGTCGAGACATGGCATAGAACATCAATAACTATCGTATAGCGGTATTTATAAATCGAGGACAAAAAATTAATGTAGTAGCAATTTCCATTATTGTCTATTGCCATTACAAATTTAAGTTAAAATGCATTAAATAGTTTCGTAAATGTCGCCCACAGAACTAAAATGATTTTATAGCCGCCATTCTGAAATCAAGTGTGTTACTTAAAAAAAATACATTTATTATGGCCTACTACAGTACAACACCTACTCCAAATTTTGTAATAATAGGTTGATTGTTTCCCGAAATACGAGATAAAATCTTTTTTTTTTTTTTAGAACTTTTTTACAAAATAGTAGAGAAATGAGGCTCTGCGTAGACAAATTTTATGGTTTTAATAGCCACTGCCAGCTTAAAAAGTTAAGTTGGAGTTTATCTCATTAATAAAATAGCTGAACTAAAATATTTATATAGCCGCCATTTTGAAAATAAGTGCCTGATCTACATAAAACATACCAGTTTACACCACCTGCAGCAGTAGCATTTGTTTGTAAATTTGGAAGTAATATGTTATTTGCTTCCCGCTATATGGCAAGAAAATATTATTTATTCGCATAGCGCTATCTTAAAAAATGGCGCACATAATATGCTTTATGTAGATACAGTTGAAAGTTGTAATATCTACTGCCAGAATACAAAGATTAGTTGGAATTGATTGCATAGTTTCGACGATATAGTACTCTAAACTAAAATAGCCAAGAAGCTCGCATTTTTTAAATAAGTTTCTTACATGTTTAAAACATATCACTAACATAATCTGCATCAGTATTACTTGTTTGCTAAATTTGATATGAATCGGTTAGTCTCTTACCTAGATATGGCATAATAGCTTAATTTGTTCGTATAGCGCTATTTTCCAAAATGGCCTACAAATGTGGTTATGTGTTGGTCTATATGATGCTTCTAATAGATACTTTTAGTACACAAACGTTGGTCAAAATGGGTTGAATGATATAGTAAATATACCGAATAAACCTGAAATTTTTACAGGGCTCTAATTTTGAAAATACTTACCTTTTCAAGTTCAATTACTTAAGTTTGCCTGGCCTATTATAGTATTACTTGCGTGCCCAATTGGGTAATAATTGGTTAAATAGTTTTCGAGATATAAAGTAAAGTCTTTATTTATTCATTTAGTGCTATTTTCCAAAATGGCATACCAAAAACAATGTCCTAAAACTTTTATGTTTGCTTGATGCTCTGCCAGCACACAAAAATTTTTTTAAATCTGTTGAATGATTCCCGAGATGACATATCACTCAAATTTGTAATGGCTGCAATTTTTAAAGTAAGTGCCCAACATGGTCGAAAACAATAAAAGCCAGGTTTCCTTACAAATTATTATATGTGTACCAAGTTTGGTGAAATTATTTTGAAGCAATCAAAAATTGAAACGGGTACACTCGCGCACAGACACACAGCACACATATTCATACACATATACATACACAGACACACAGAAAGGAAAGTAGTCTCATAAACCTTTCTTTCCTTCGGAATGTAGGCTTAAAAGTCGTATACACAAGTAGGCTATGAAGATCTGTTTCAGAGTTACAGTGACGGAAATGCAATATTAACAAATTTTCGAGAACGGTTTTAAGTGAATGTCTGGTTCGAATTACATGGACATGTCAATGGACATTTTATATAGGGCAATCAGAATGCTCATTACTACAGACAATTTCTGGAAACCGACTAACCAATCTTATTGGAATATGTGCAGTTAGCAGTACGACGTGACATGTAGTTACAGTAGAATTGGGCAACTCCACACTTCAGCAGGGCTGTGACTGAATCCTTGAATACAGAGTATCTGCGCAGGTGGATAGGAAGAGGTAGCCCAGTCCCATTGCCGCCACGGTCTCCTGACCTCTCCCCATCGGACGTATGCTGTTGGGACTGCCTGAAGAGTTGTGTGTACAACAGACTGCAACCAGACACACGGGACCAGTTGATGCAGGTGATCACTGATGCAACTACTCAACCGAGGTGCCATGGTGCAATGTGTCGCAGCCTGCTTACGGTCAAGTGGGGCCCATTTCGAACAGCTTGTATGAAACCTCCGACTTGTAGTAATTGCCAATAAAGATATTCAGTAATTACACGTGTTGTATTTGCTGCATTTCCGCCACTGTAGCTCTGAAACGCGGCTTCATAGCTGACATGTGTATATGACTTCATTTTGTTGTTAATGGTGTCTATATAACCCTGGATCTGGTTCCGTCGCGGAACAACCTGTATATACACCAAATGTACTCTAGCGTTTTTAGATACCAGATACGACATATTCACTGGCATTTTATTACAACTTATCAAACACGAGCCTTTCTTAACTCTAGTCTTAACACACGACTTTATAAAATCGTTTAACACTGAGTGAACGCAAAGTTAACACAACGAGTTCCATTTTAACTTCAATATGAATCGTCAGCCTTCACGGGCGAGGAGACTGCAGTGGTGACATTTGAAGCACAATCCACGGAAAGCTCCAGAACATTTCTGAGCCTGGAATCTGTGAGTAAGTATAGTTCCAAACCTACATTAACAGGACGTTCCGGCGTCTTTAACGTTTCTGCATAAACGTGCGAAGTGAACCAAGAACTTCAACTTTTGTGTGTATTCTTATTAGATTTATTCTTTCAGAAACTTACCATATGGAACCCGCCTACCTGACTCTTTAACGCATTGCAGTGTATTTTAAATACGTGTATTTATCTTATGAAACTATTAAACGTGTGCCCAATATGCTAATCTACTAAAACAACAGACATTTCACACCCGGCCTTAAATGCTATCAAGATATAATGCAGTTTCGAAGTACTTAAACGGGGCTAAAAATATTTTTTTTTTTCACAACTATGCATACCAGGTAATTTATTTAACCTGTGACTGCGGAATTACGTGAAATAGATGCATCCTACGACAAAAAGTGTTCAAGTTAACCCCCACTATTTTCGAGGGGCCAATTCAAGCCCGCAAAAGCTGACTAGCGGTCACGAATCGCAAAAATTCTTTCTAATAAATATTTCATACGTATCGACGTAGAATCCGAATAAGTAAGAAAAAGTTGGAATTCCCATTTGAGGTGACCGTAACGTAACATTTGGGGGTTTAAATTGCCCTCTCGAAAATAGTGAGGGGTTACTTGGACACTTTTTGTTGCATATGTTTCGCGTTATTCCGTCGTTTCGGATTAAATTAATTACCTAGTGTATAAAAAAACGAGTTAGATATATATAAAATACTCGAGTATCCTGCATTGAACCTTGCTTCAAAATTTCTAGTAGTAAAAATTGGGTCATCGTTTAAATTCCCATAGGTAAAGCACCACGACGATCGATAACACTGCACGCCATTTCAGAGTCCTGCACGTAACGGCGATTGCGCATTTCATGCGCGTGGCAGCGTCGCCCTTATCGCTTTCCTGCTTCTGAGGCTCAAGACGGACATCTCAGTGAGGAGGTCTGTACTAAGTAATTTCATCAGCATTTAGGTTGACAACGACTTGGGAAGGGCGGACCTCCCGAGGCGCAGTCGGTTGGTGCGCCACCGGTCTGCGGTGCGGGAAGTTCTGGGTTCCAATCCTAGCTAAGGCATTGGTGTTAGTTTAAGTTTGGTCATAAGTCAGTTAATAAGCCGCCCCCTGATAAGCCTCCAGGCATAACACCGCGGGACGGTTAATAAGCCATTTCTAGTACAATCCGATGCACTTAGAAAGGAAAATGTTCCATTTCAGTACGTCAGGATGAAACACATGACCTGAACACGAGTCAAATACATTGGTGAACGGTGCCCCATATCACTGACACTTGGCTGAAACCCAGGGAAATTTGTTTCGATGTGATCACAGAAATCTCACGCATTGTTTCAGTCACTGAATGTCGCCGATTTTGCGGTGATTTCTTCGAAATTTAAGGTGACTTATCTGCTTCGCGCACTTACCACCGAAGCGTACTTCACTCGGTGAAGTCAACTTATTCTCATCGCGAATTATGGTGTATAGTATATGCTATCACGTTAGAAAACCTGCTTGGAATCTAAGTAGGTCTATACCGCCAAATAATGTTAGCAAGAGTGCATCTAGAATTTCGATTTTTTTTAAGGAGGAGGGGCCATTTTCCCATTACGCAGTTGCAGGTATAGAGGAGGGCAGTCTGTCTTCATATTTTTAGGAAAGCAATATTAAAATAGTGTATTAAACAATACTGATACTCATTCATTTCTGTTTTAAAACATTCGCAGGACAGTTTCGTGTTAGTGTGATGGTTTGGAGAGGGGGAGGTTGCATGTCCCCTGTGACCTCCCCTCCATTCTTGATCAACCCACGAATGTCTCTACTCAGCGCTGCGGAAACTACGTGACGCCAAAGAGGACAGCGAGGAACTTATATTCCACAGCACCTACGTAATTCCAGTTTATTGGCGATATTTCATCTTGTCACATCGCGCGTTACAAATCCAGTTTTCTGCTTAATGGTTAAGGGGGAGCCTGCTACAAGACAGAGAAAGAATTAAACAGAGCAACAACCCAGTCAGTTTAGTACCAATACCGCCTTCTGAAACTTAGTAAGCTTTATATAAATAATACGTGTATACACCGTGAACAAAAATAAACACGCAATAAATGGGTGATAGGATTTTGTGTGCGCGTGCAAGTGTAAACCGATAAATAATATTTTCAGTGGTTGTTAATTACGGTTTTCACTTCATGCAAGTTACCAGTTATTCACTTAAATAATTACCTAACTTTAATTCGAATTCAAAAATTGCATATGCAAAAATGGCTTCCTGGTATTCAGACCCGGGACGTGCATCTCTGAGCAGCATTTTCATATTTCGCAACTATTCACCAACCACCGCTCCTTCTAATTTGTAATGTATATGTGAATAAGAGTGCATACATTTGTTTCTGTCTTTGAATGGGATAAGTCACATCACAGAAAGTTTTTACAGTCTCGATGTCCAGCATCGAAATATTTACACCATGTCAAATTTCAATACGCTGTGAAATGGACCAAGTAATACACAAACTGTTAAATAGTTACTTTCTGTCAAGGCGTCTTCTGGGGACGAGGTTTGCTAAGGCGCCTTCGTATAGTTTATTTACGGTATTTTCACACTTCCTGAATAAAACCTTTGGAAAATCACCCTATGCATGACATGTTTTAGTTGTTTATTTCTTACATTAACGTGACTTTTTTTTCTTAAATAAAACTTCCACCTATACTTTACTTATAAATTATAATATTTATTGCATAGTTAATATGGGAAAAAACTGAGGAAAGAGAGTATATTCCATCGAAATTTTTAGATATACATAATGGGGTGGAAAATATACTGGACACTTTATACCTTAACTGAATATTACCTCTTAGCATACTCATAAAATTAAGAAAAATGAGTACATTAAATACTATTTTATTTACAGATATGTGACTGATGAGCCCTGCAACCATTTAAACACATAACAAAAATTGGCTAAAATATTTTTAAGGATATATCTTATTTACACACTCAAACATGCCATGTTATTCAATTTCCAATTATTTTTAAGTTTTTACATGTAAAATTTATAATTTTTTTGGAGTGTGATAAATTTTGAAGCACCTTGCATCATGTAGTCCAACACCAAACTGCTTGCATTGGTGTACAGGTTCACTGCGTTTTTTGTTCGCGTAACAAACTTTGCACCTCTTCCTAGGCTGTTCTGTTGATGTAGTTGTGAATGGTATTTTTCGGGGAAGTTCGTGTGCTTTTCCTCTTGTAGGCGAGTTGGTGCGCTGCCTGGTGAAGGAATACTCGCTGACTGTATTCAGGTAGCTCACAGTTCTCCAGTAACTGCTCTGCTACGTCAGACAAAAGCCAGTAGACGAAAGCTTATTTTTCGTAATGTTTCCGTACACAACATAAGAATTGAACTGACACATATTCAAAACATAAAAAATAAATTCTCGTACTTTTTACGTACTTCCACAATACAGGAAAACAAGCCAACTCTCGATCTTGTCTGTCAACAACTCCCGTTGCATTTTTATAATCAAGGACGCATTGTGGATTTATTACAGGTGTCTCAACAGTTCCTCTACTTTCCTTCCTTCATGCCTTATCGGTCTGTGTCATTTTAGCACTTTTATGTAAAGTAGAAAGTAAGTGTGCTACTTTTTTATCGTGCCATTTGACTGCCGACATACTATCACATGAAACATCATGGACATACCTCGGTTTAGTTTTCAACTGAGAGAACACCTTGGGCAAGTATTTCCTATGCACTTTGACAGTACCGACACCTAGGATGTTGTGTTTCAGCAGTTCTGTAAACAGTTCTGCTGAAGTATACCAATTGTCAACATATAGCGTGTATCATGAACCAGTCAAACATTTGACGAATTCTAATACTACAAAGGTGCGAATTAAAAACTGGCAACTTTTATTTTAACCTGTGTATAGTTTGAAATTCACACAATAGCCTGAATTGGATCACACAGATTGTAAATATTGATTCCAACACGTGCACGTTTGCTGAAGTTGAACACTACATAGGCTAACATGCCTTTTAATTTAATTAGGCTTTCATCTACGGAAATTCTTTGGCAAGGTAAGAAAATATTCTGAAACTTTCGGTTCAGGTCATCAACAACACTTCTTATTAGTCTGATTTGCATTTTCATTGTCCGAAAAATGTATCAATTTTGACAGCAAAACAAACCGCTTGAGCTACCTGGTTTGATAGAAGAAAGGTGTTTGGATAATGGCTCGTGATGACCAATACATTTGCAATTTTGGTTTTTTTACCTGCGCCATAATAATACACAGTGCCACAAATGCTATAAGTTCACCAACAATGGTATCAAACAACTGTTCTTTTATTCTGTCACTAGCATTACTCATTTGTTTTTCAGCATACTTATTCGTTTCGTGACAAATAAGGTCCCAGAATTTGTCATCTAAATATTTAGAGAAAATATTTATAGCACATATATTCTCACCTTAAATTCTAAGAACAGTAGGGTGTACTCCAGGATTACCTGTGAAAGGAAAGCGCTGTGGATTGTTGCGGGTTTGAGTCAATTTGCATTGCCGGTCATCTTTGTCACGCATCGAGGGTTCCGCACTTTACGTCCCTTTCATTATCTGACCACAGTTCTGAATCGTTACGAATATTATATCCTACTTTTAGAAATATATTTTTTATTCGCATTTGTAATTATTAGTTACCTTTGGTTTCTTATTAATGGATTTGGACAATTCAAAGCACTACTAATATCGGTAAGAGGTTAGACAAAATTGCCACATTTATTTCAAATCCATACTTTCCTGTTAGCCAAATGTAATTACATCAATCAATAAATAAGGTTTTCCTTTAACATTAAATTGGATTTGTCAATCTGTTAAAATTAAGGAAGCTATACTGGAAAATAGTTATTGCCCTCTCCTGAAGTTGAGCCAAGTCAAAATCCCTAATCGATGCATGACAGCGCGACGAGAAAACATGAGTGATTACAGAGCTATTTTGTGACGAGGCTGGATACTAGCTCCATGAAAACGCGCAGAAATGTGCTTAAGGCTCAGTTCCTTCTGAAGTTCGCGTTATATTCAATGCAAATAACAGAGGTATGGAACCAATCAGAGTAACGCGATGCGGTCGGCAGCTAGATCAGTTACTGCTGCTACAATGGAAGGTTATCAAGATTTAAGTGAGTTTGAACGTGGTGTTATAGTTGGCGCACGAGAGATGGGACATAGCATCACCGAGGTAGCGATAACATTTGGATGTTCGCGTACGACCATTTCACGAGTGTACCATGATATAGGGAATCTGGTAAAAACATCACATCTTCGACATCTCTGCAGCCAGAAAAAATATCGTGAAAGAACGGGACAAACGACGACTGACGAGAATCATTAAACGTGACAGACGTGCAACCCTTTCTCAAATTGGCGCAGATTGCATTTGTGGACTGCCCTGCAGGATTCATAGTTTGAATTGCCTCCTTCATACCTTCAGACATTAGTCGAGTCCATGCCGTGTCATCTTGCAACACTTATGTGTGCTCGGGGGGCCCTACATGATATTAGGCAGGCGTACCAGTTTTTTTGGCTCTTCAGTGTATGTCTGGTTGCGTTTACGTGCAAGACACTGAATTAACGTGCAGTCTTTCTCCTATCTTCTCACCGGTAACCCTATCATTTTTAGCCTACTTTCTGAAGGAAAGAAAGGCTTATGAGATCACTTTCCTGCTGTGTGTGTCTGTGTGTATGTGTTGGTATGTGTGTGTCTGTTCGTGAATGTGGGGGACCCACTTCAATTTTTGAACGAGTGAACCTAATTTCACCAAACTTGGTACACAGATAATACTAAGTAATGACACCTGAATTTTTTAGTTTTCGACAACTCCTTGCACTTTCTTTCAAAATGGCGGCAATTTTAAAATTTTGAGCTATATGTCATATCTCAGAAATCATTCAACCGATTTTAACCAAATTTTGTATTCTGGCAGACCATTGTGTTAGCATTAAATTTTGAAAATAATAATTTTGTTAGTCCGCCATTTTGGAAAAAACACTAATTCAAAAAAAATATTTTACATTATATCTCCGTAACTATTCAACTAATTCTCACCCAATTTGGCATATAAGTAACACTATGGTAGGGCGTGTAAATTAGGTTGTAGAATTTGCTTAGTTACTTATTTTCAAAAAGGCGCACATGCAAAATTGTAAGTTTATTTGGTTTATCTGCAATACCATTCAAAAAATTTCGACCAAATTTTGTCTACTGAAAGTATATATTACAAACATCATATATACCAACAAATAACCAGTTTTGTCCGCCATTTTATAAAATAGAGATATACGAACAAATTAAGTTATTATGTCATAACTCGGTACATAATTAACTGATTCCCATCAGATTTTGGCAAATAAGTAGTACTAATGCATATGATTTTAAGTTATATTTTTAAAGCATGTCGGGCACTTATTTTAAAAATGGTGGCCATATAGCCATTTGAGCTTAGAATGCTATTTCATCGAAACCATGTAATAAATTCCAACTAAACTTTGTATGCTGGCAGTATCTACAGCTGTATCTACATAAAGCATATTTTGTACGCCATTTTGTAAAATAGCGAATGCTAGTAAATAAAATTGTTTTGCCATATATCGGGAAACAATTGACACATTACAGGTGGTTTAAACTGGTATATCTTATGTATGTCAGGCACTTATTTTAAAAATGGTGGCTATATAAACATTTAAGCGCAGCATATATTACTAACGAAATAAACTCCAAATTAACTTTGTATATTGGCAGTGCCTATTACAACCATGAAATTTGTCTATGCAGAGCCTCATTTCTCTGCTATTTTGTAAAATAGTTTTACAAATAAAAAAATGATTTTATCTCCTATCTCGGGCAACAATAAACCCTTTCTTACAAAATTTGGAGTATATGTTGTACTGTAGTAGGCCATAATAAATATATATATTTATTTTAAGTAACACACTTGATTTTAGAATGGCGATTGTAAAATAATTTTAGTTTTGTGAGCGACATTTACGAAACTATTTAATGTATTTTAACTTAACTTTTTATATTGGCGGAAGACAATAATGGAAATTACTTTTACATTACATTTTTGTCCTCGATTAATGAAGATCTCCTCACGAAAGTTGTGGATGTTTAATGGCATGTATCGACGACCAATCAACCAATTTCCACCAAATGTTACACTGGCACATTTGAAATATATGTGTATCAACTAGTACACACCGTAAATGCTACAGAAGTCCATGCAAACTTTCATGATTTAAATTGTTAAGACAACGATGTTCAAAATAGCAGCTTCATAAATAATTTAGGTAAGTTTTGATATACGAGGGTTATTCGAAAAGTAAGGTCCGAATCGCCGTAGCTAATCGAATGTCGCGCGAACATTGTAACGCGCATGCGCACCGACTCCCGGCATGCCTTGCTTCTCAAAAGACACAATTTGCATTGGTATTATTGCAGTGTTATGTTTACAGTGGCAGTTCAAAATGTTTAAAACAATTGATCAGCCCACCGACTGTGAAATACGGTCAGTGATTCAGTTTTTGACAGCAAAGAACGTTTCAGCAGCGGAAGTTCATCGACAGATAAGTTAAGTGTATGGCCCCAATGCGATGAGTGACAGCACAGTGCGTAAGTGGGCGAGAGCTTTCAAGGACGGGCGGGAAAATGTCCATGATGAACCGCGATCAGGCCTACCATCATTGATCACAGAAGATTTGGTCAAAGCCGTGGACGAAAAGATTCGTGAAGACCGGCGATTCACAATTTCAACTTTAGCATTGGAATTTCTGAATGTGGGTAGAACAACTTTGCACAAAATTGTCTCTGAAAATTTGCAATTTCACTAATTGTGCGCACGTTGGGTTCCCATGCTACTTACTGAGAAATATGAAATTAAAATAATAGCTTGTGCTCTTGATGTTTTGGACCGATATCATAAGGAAGGTGATCAATTTTTAGAGAAGATTGTCACAGGGGACGAGACTTGGGTTTCTCACATGACCCCAGAGTCTAAACGTCAGTCAATGGAATAGCGTCACCCGACATCACCAGTCAAAGTCAAGGCCAAGTGGACAATCTCAACAAGCAAGGTTATGGCAACCGTGTTTTGGGATAGACATGGAGTCTTGTTAGTTGAGTTTATGCAACAAGGGACAACAATCAATGCAGCCGCTTACTGCGCTACCCTGACTAAACGTCGACGTGCAATACGAAATAAGCGACGTGGCCTTCTGACGTCTGGAGTTTTGTTGACGCATGACAATGCCAGACCCCATTCTGCCATTCACACCCAAAATCTGATCAGATCTTTTGGATGGGAACAGATTGACCACCCACCGTACAGTCCAGACTTGGCACCGAGCGATTTTCACTTGTTCCGCTACGTAAAGGCAAACGCCTTAAGGTAGGCCAGCGTTTCGACGAGGTGAAAGAAGCAGTTACAGACTGGTTATCCTCACAGGCGGCAGACGTCTATGACTTAGGAATACAAAAACTTGTTGAACGTTATGAAAAATGTTTAAACAAATATGGAAACTTTGTATAAAAATAGAGAAACATGTAAGGAATTAAATAAACAACGTTTTTTGAAAAAATCTTTGATGTTTTATGTTAAGAAATCGGACCTTACTTTCCGAATAACCCTCGTATATATTAAACAATTCAACCGAATTCATTTAAAATTTGTATGTAGACAGTATACATTAGAAGCATTAAATATAGAGCCTATTTTTCTGGCAATTTTGTACGATAGCATTAAATAAGAAAATAAAGTTTTTTATGACATATCTAAGGGACACAAACAACCCATTTCCATCAAATTCTTCACACAAGTAACGCTATGGCAGGCCATGTAAAGTAGCATGTTTTATGTACCTCAGTCACTTATTTTCAAAATAAAGGCACTGTAAATATTTTAGGTTAGTAAACTCTATTATATGAAACATTAAACTGATTAAATCCAAAGTTGATGTTCGGAATCCGACCTCCGTAATGCAGTGGATTTAACGCTAGCTACGAGGTTTGTCTAGGTTCAAGTCCCGGGTAAGTCATGTGTGTATTTGTAATTGTCACTAATTTTGCACATGAGTTTCTGGTTTCAGTTCTAAAGTTATTGCTTTCAAAGATAAGTCAAGTCCTTCCTACCAACTCGGATTTTAAGAAATTATTAAAAAATTAATTGCGCCCATGTTAAGGAAAGTAGGCCCATTATTTACATCAGTAACTTTTTGTCTTATTATGTCTAATAAAGACAAAGGTGTGCTTCATTGCCCTGTGCTAGGTCAATAAACCTTGCCGGAAGTTTCACATAGTTTATTCGTGGTTTCTTTACACTTTTTGAATCGAACCTTTGAAAAACCACCAAAAATATGAAATGTTTTGTTGTGTCTTAAATATGCCATGTATGACAAGCTTTTTATTCGTGCGTTAATATAAAGAAATTATTTTTGGTCCAATTAAACTTTTATTTATATTTTAACTATAAATTATATTACTTCATTTATTGTTAATACAGTCAAAAACCGAGAAAAAATGCGTGTGTTGGTAATGCCTCGTAATAAATAGTTCCAATGCAAAATAGTATTACTCTATAAGCGCACATATATGGTGCGTTGTTCCTTTGGTGTAATTTTCTAGACTCGGTTAAGCTTTGTTTGCATGGGTCGGAGTAATATCCTGGAAGTAGAAATTTGGCAGGGCTTCAAAAAAGTTGGAACTAATCGTGAATGAACTATACCTAAAAATAACTATGACAACTGAATACATTCACTCAGTTTGAAGGCCTGACCAGGTGGCATCATTAAGACTGTAGGATTAGTCAGTTAATAACTATCACCTTTTAGAGGAAGATAATGGAAAATATATTAGGCCTCTTCAAAGTATTTTAAGTTGTTAATATTAACGACAAAACCTGACTATATTTTTTACCCGAATTCAATCAAGAAGCAAGAATTTATCATTAAAACGATTCGTCACACGTCTGAAAAAATGGGTACAGTTAAACGGCAGCACCCTGAGAAAATCAAATCCTGTTCAATGAGACTTGAAGTCAGTTACGGACACGATTGCGGTACTGTTTTGGACGGAAAGGAAATAAGAGGGCAGTAAATTGGCATAACCGTGTGTGTATCTAAGTTCGCAGGTCTCGCTAACGCTGTAGAAGGACACCTATAAGCGAAAATCTGTACCAGCCTTGGGGTTTGTCGTGTTAGCTGAAGCTTCCTGCACTGGTTGAGTAAATTTCAGTTGTGACGTCACTCCATCCTGGACCTCGCGACCCTAACACGTTAAGGAATCTTGCTTTCATAATTGTTGTGAGCCTATAAAGGGCTAGGATAGAAAGGGTCCTGTTTGGCAAATTCCCACATATATATATATATATATATATATATATATATATATCTAATATATAAAATTCTCCCGTCACAGTGTTAGTCACTGAACTCCTCCAAAACGGCTGGACCGATTTTTATGAAATTTTTTATGTATACTCGGTAGGTCTGAGAATAGATTTATATCTATTTTTTACACCCCTAAGTAATAAGGGTGGCCACCCCCAAACAATTTTTTTTTATCGTTTGAACAAAATTTTAATTTTTAATTTTTTTATGATGTGGCATCAAAAAATACATGCCCTCCTAAATGTTCACCCTTCTACCACCAACCCTTATTTTTTTTTAGCGAAATTCTCCCGTCACAGTGTTAGTCACTGAACTCCTCCGAAACGGCTGGACCGATTTTTATGAAATTTTTTATGTATACTCGGTAGGTCTGAGAATAGATTTATATCTATTTTTTACACCCCTAAGTAATAAGGGTGGCCACCCCCAAACAATTTTTTTTTATTGTTTGAACAAAATTTTTATTTTTTATTTTTTTATGATGTGGCATCAAAAAATACATACCCTCCTAAATTTTCACCCTTCTACCACCAACCCTTATTTTTTTATAGCGATATTAGTAATTTAATAAATTTTACCCTAGGTCGATAACTGATCAATTATCATCGATCATTTATCGATCTAGGTTACAATTTATTCCCACCAGGTGTCTCCCAGTGACACAGCAAAACAACGTTTGCCGGGTCAGCTAGTGTATATATATATATTTGTTATAGATCCCGATTCATCTATGCATAATATTTAACTTGAATTGTTTTCTAAGCTCTAAAGTTTTTTTGGCGTGGGTTACAGTTGTTATGGTTTGTTATATTTATAATTACAAACCATACATTCAGTATTTTAAATTGGGAGTTAGTTAATCACAACGCCCAAGATACAACCAATAAAACGGTTATATTTAGAGTTATATCTGGATTGCAACAATGTTATACAATGACATTTACTGTAACGCGCGGAGGGATATAACGTTACATTATTGCCACACATTTATTCAGTATTCATGTCCACGTCTGCTCGCTCACCTTCTGTTGAGTCGTCGCCGTAGACTGGTCGTCATTACGGGGACGGCGGTCGTGCACGATGGCGCTGCGTCCAGGGCAGCATCTTCTCATCTCGGTGGCTGGCTGCACACAGGCAGGCAGCTTTTTCGGGTGCGAACTTGTTCTGGTTTACCTCACGCCTCGTGGCGAAACTGCCCAGAGCTTGTTTTGTTCCCGTCGGCCCGTGTTGATGCGTCCTCGCGGTCAGCGTCGTATTGGCATTCTTCCGCCGTGGCTGTTTGCAAATTGTCCTGAATACTGCGGCGTCTACCTACGGTGCGTTCAGCAAGTATGTTGGTTTAAAGGCAGGTTCGCACTTGTGCCCATCATAACACAGTGCAGTAGTAGTGGGTCTGTTGTTCTAATGGCTGAATTATAAGAGATTTCTTGTGAGTTCATTTAACATGAGTACTACGTTATTAATCTATTACTACGCCGGAATTTAAGTTCACCAGAAGCTTTTCAAAATTATTCGCTCAATTGGCAATTTCTTGTTAGTCGAAATGTCACGGAGACACTGTTAGTAAGTACTTTTTTTCTGTCTAGAGCTATCGGTAAAAAAAAATTACGTTATTCTACCTACATTCAAAAGATAGTGGCGCCCATATTAAAACTTTGCCAACTGAAACTGCAAATAAATGATATTATACAGTCAGGCCTGTTGTTAAGGCTTGTGCCGCCCTGAGCACAAAATAAGTTGCCCCCTCCCACCCTTATTTTTCTTTCCAACAAACATAAAAAAAAAAAAGCATTATGCCAGTTTTGGTTTTGGAGGGATTACTCCCTCATCTTTCCTTCGGAGTGTCTTCCATTATCCACCACCTATGTACACGCCGTGTTCCGGACTGGTAGCCTGCAACTGTGAAGAAAATTATCCAAGTGCATTGTTATAACTTAGTAGAACTACTTTAAAGTAGATACCCCAGTTTTATGATTTCGTGGCTACTATTATTTTCCGTTTATTTCCCTTTAACAGTTTTGTCCTGAGTTTACTTGCGGACAAACTCTTCAATGATATCACTAGTTTAATAACTTTGTTCGCAAAGAAGCATGGGACTTATTTAACTTCTCTTCTTCGAACAATGATATTTTTTCGTTGTTAATCCTTTAAAGCGCTGAAAATCTTTTTCTACTGAGCAATAACTGTCAAGGAATGTTTGATATATCCTCATTGCTAAGCCTGTCTCATGTGCCCCACTAAACCACTAAATGGAATACTAAACTAATAAACCCTGTTTAAAATGTTTAAATCAAAGTAAAACTATTAATACTGTTTAAATTTATATAATTTTTAAAAATTTTTACTTACGCAAAATTAACTTAATTTGCACTCCTCAAACTTATGTACCACTGGGCCCGGTCCCAGTCAGCTCATATGCAAAAGAGGGCATAATCTCAGTCCTTTGCTGACCGGGTCGGGCTGCAGCCCTGGAATGAGGAGATTGCTCCCCTGGAGTGAGGAGGTTGCTTCCCTGGAATGAGGAGGTTGCTTCCCATGAGTGAGGAGGTTTCCCCCTAGAGTGGGTAGGTTGCTCCCCTGGAATGAGGAGGTTGCTTCCCTGGAATGAGGAGGTTGCTTCCCATGCGTGAGGAGGTTGCTCCCCTGGAGTGAGGAGGTTGCCCCCTGGAGTGAGGAGGTTGCCCCCTGGAATGAGGAGGTTGCTTCCCCCGAGTGATGAGGTTGCCCCCCTAGAGTGAGGAGGTTACTCCCCTGGAATGAGAAGGTTGCTCCCCTGGAATTAGGAGATTACTTCCCATGAGTGAGGAGGTTGCTCCCCTGGAATGAGGAAGTTGCTCCCCTGGAATGAGGAGGGTGCTCCCCTGGAATGAGGATGTTGCTCCCCTGGAATGATGAGGTTACTCCCCTGGAATGAGGAGGTTGCTTCCCCTGAGTGATGAGGTTGCCCCCCTAGAGTGAGGAGGTTACTCCCCTGGAATGAGAAGGTTGCTTCCCATATGTGAGGAGGTTGCTCCCCTGGAATCAGGAGGTTGCTCCCCTGAAGTGAGGAGGTTGCTCCCCTGGAATGAGGAGATTGCCCCCCGGAGTGAGGAGGTTGCTCCCCTGGAATGAGGAGGTTGCTTCCCATGCGTGAGGAGGTTGCTCCCCTGGAGTGAGGAGGTTTCCCCCTTGAGTGGGTAGGTTGCTCCCCTGGAATGAGGAGGTTGCTTCCCATGCGTGAGGAGGTTGCTCCCCATGAGTGAGGAGGTTGCCCCCTGGAGTGAGGAGGTTGCTCCCCTGGAATGAGGAGGTTGCTCCCCTGGAATGAGGAGGTTGCTCCCCTGGAATGAGGAGGTTGCTCCCCTGGAATGAGGAGGTTGCTTCCCATGAGTGAGGAGGTTGCCCCCTAGAGTGAGGAGGTTGCTTCCCCTGAGTGATGAGGTTGCCCCCCTAGAGTGAGGAGGTTACTCCCCTGGAATGAGGAGGTTGCTTCCCATGCATGAGAAGTTTGCCCCCCCCTGGAGTGAGGAGGTTGCTTCCCATGAGTGAGGATGTTGCCCCCCTGGAGTTAGGAGGTTGCGCCCCTTAAATGAGGAGGTTGCTCCCCTGGAATGGAGAGGTTGCCCCCAGGAGTGAGGATGTTGCCCCCTTGAGTGAGGAGGTTGCTCGCCTGGCATGAGAAGGTTGCTTCCCATGCATGAGGAGGTTGCTCCCCTGGAATTAGGAGGTTGCTTCCCATGAGTGAGGAGGTTGCCCCCTAGAGTGAGGAGGTTGCTTTGCGAACTCTTGTACGCAGTAAGCTCTATTCACTAAAAAATAACTGTGGTTTGAAAGGCTGATAGTTAACATAGTGCCATCGCGTTGCGTACGGGTACGTCAGTGACTCCGCTGCAGTGAGAAGAGTTTTTGGGTTAATTTAAAGAAGACTTCACGAATACAGTTATTTTTAGAACTAGCGTAATTAACCTGCTTAGCCAGGTTCAAGTTTGTTTTTATTTGAGGTCCAACGTCTCACAGAGTATAATCCTAGACCGTGCAGTTGGTGTAGCGCGGTGGCGGTGGCTTCCAGCGCATTTGAGAGAGCGTGATATCTTGTCCGGCGAGTGACGTAACGCTAGGAAGCGACTAGAGAGCGTTGTCGTGTCGCCAGCGGGACACATCCTCGTCCCCAGGAAGGAGGCGGCTGCCTCTCGACGGTACCGCAACGCGCTAATGTGCCTGTGTTAGGACGCGGTCAGTAGGCATAACGCTCGCGGTACTCGCGAGTCGCACTCCTGAGCGCTCGCGATAACGAACTGGCACGCTACACACTAGGTTGTCTCTCAGCCATAGAAGAACTGATCTTGAAACTTCGTCAAGTAGCCGCATAACACTGTACCAAAATACATTATTGCAATGTTATGTTATTTCTATAGGGATAATACATAATACCGCAGTCATACAATACATGTAGTGCTTTCACCTGTCGTCAAAAATACACCCTGGCATCTATTCTGAAGATTCCAAAATTGCATTGACACTTTCAGACCCACATTAATTTACGGTTTCAGATGTTGCAAACAAAACATTTTATGATGCGTATTGAACTTAAGCGACACAACACTTTTTTCGTTGGCACAGTCAAT
This sequence comes from Clitarchus hookeri, assembly GCA_002778355.1. Taxonomy (NCBI): domain Eukaryota; kingdom Metazoa; phylum Arthropoda; class Insecta; order Phasmatodea; family Phasmatidae; genus Clitarchus; species Clitarchus hookeri. The sequence continues at coordinate 614,769 of NQII01000901.1, forward strand.
GAGGTGTGGGCTATTTGTTTGCCTACAGTTATATGAACCTATTATTAGCTTAACCAGTAAGACGGTTTGCGAATCAATTACCCACAAATAGAAATATTGGTCATTGAGCTTCGCAATATGCAGTACAGACAAAAATTACCTACACGTGTGTAATCTACACAATTGTGTACACTGGGTCTGAATGTGTTAGTAGGACTTATCAAGCACATACAGTTTTAATACATTCGAAAGTAATTTCAGTCGATATTTTAAGAATTAATGATTAATTCCATCTTAACTTTGCCTACAAAACTAGCACTGCTTTGATAAAAACACTCTACGGGTATGTTATGAACGACATCTGTCAATAAAGGTGACAACTTTTCACTTCAGTGTCAAGATCGGTCCTTCTAGGATCGAGATCTGTCTCAAGAACGTGTGTACTTTTTTGACAGTTCTGAAATAAATCCTGTGTGTAGCTGTAGGATTTAGTACCATACTTACATATTGTTAGACTTTTTTTGTTTAAGTTGAAAGAAACCATAATCTTATACAGCACTATTTTGGACAGGTTTTTCTGTTGGAGCACTGTTAAATTTATTACAGCTGTCAATTTAATTAAACGTCGTTATTGTGATGATTGTTCTTTGTGCGATGGATAAAGGGTTAGTATTATTTTCAGGGTTTAAGCCAAATTTTTCCCATACGAACAATAAAATGCGTTAAATATTTCGCGTTGCTGTTTGTACTAATAAGTAAATTAATCAACTCAGTTCAAATAGACTACCGTTAATTATCATAGTGAGGATGATCTTAATCCTAGACCCAAAACGTGCTATTGGAAATTTCATTGCGTCACAAAAATAAAATGATTATCCATTCGCAGTTTTTCTCCCTTTAACACGTATTTACGTTTTAACACAGAAGGGAACAAAGTGGCATTATGTTCTAAGTTTAAAAACAACAGGCGTGTACAAAAAATTATATTTAAGGTATGATACGTATGAAACTTTTTTTGCATATTTTCATATATAGGGCCTACGTTGTTAATATAATATTGTATGCACGATCAAAACCTACTACAATTAATGCACGATCATAGTGTTTTGTTTAAGTTATCGTCGGACTGTTATCCCGAGTTACAGGAGAACATGTTAAATATTTTTATGGTGTCGATACGCAATATTTATTTTTCTTTGTACACTCAACTCTGTTTCCACTGCTTACATAGCGGCCTTGATGACCCTGGTTATAACAAAGGAAAGGTTTCTCTCTTGGACCTAACTCGTCCGCACTACTGTTAACTCCAGTCATTTTTTACGGTGAAATATACGCAGTTGTTTGGCAGCTATTGTGTGGCCTACCCAGAATTGCTTTTTAAATTGTATTTATTTGGCGAATATATTATATTTTAAATATATTATTGTTATTTCTATTATAATAATTAAATTACGTCAGTCTCTAGTCAGCACTCGAATAATACATAACTAGACATTTCTGAGAAAAACATGCATACCGAAATACATTTATCGTGTATTTATTAATTTTAGACAATTGTATTGAAAATCGTTTTTTTTTTTCTTAAATTGTGATATTTGTGGTGACTCTGCTTACTGAATCTCAGAATCGTAAAAAGGACTTTATTTGTTATATGTTGTTCACGATTAATTGAGCATTTTTGAAGTCAACCTTTGAAAAGTCACTGCTTTCTACCTGCATTCGTGTCAATGAACAAAGTAACTGGTATGCGCTCAGCAAAGTTGATAACGGCGCAAGGAAAATAGTTCTTTGTCTTAACGTTGAATTTCAAATGTTAGGTAAAAATTTTGTGCATAATGTAATTATTTATATTGCGTGTTGTGTACTTGGTGCTTAGAAACGTAATAATTGGCAAATTTTTAAAATATTTGCCTTTCTATTAATTCCACATTTTCAGTTGACCGATACGTGTATACAGTGATCAGGCCTGTGGCAATACTAGTATTACGTACGCCTGAAGAATACACTAGCTGCATACAAGTAAACCTTAAGCAGAGCTTTCAAAAGTGCTCAATTTATAGTGGACTTGTCCGTGGATCGCAAGCGTAAAAATCACAATAACTTCATTTTCATAGAATTAAAATAATGCGTTTCATTCCGCTTTTCTATAAATAGAATGTAATATTTCATAACTTTAGCTATATTAATTATAGAAATCTCCATGAACGTCAAAAGGAATGAATCTTTCGTCCAATACATTGAATAGCGTTTATATTTCACAAATAAGCCCGTTGGACACCCCTGCTCTAGAGTGTTACTCAGACCTGCCTCCGATGTTTGCGGTGTTCTAGCTACGGGCTACTGAGCTTCTCGTGAACTTGGACGGGCGCAGGTCTTTCCGCACGCCATTGCTTCCGTCACGCTGTGGCCTTCGCTGTTTTTGCTGCAGGTGGCCGTTACTCTGAACTGCGCTGCTACAACAAGACACATCACAGAGTGGGATTTTAAATACCACACTAAGGCTCTGTCCAATTCACCAGCTAAGGGCCCTCGCGTGGCTTCGTGCCCTAGGAAAACGCGTCAAGTTCATGACGTCATTTTTGCCGCAGTCCATGTCACAGGCAAATTCCCGCCAACGTAGCTAGAAACGCCCTTTTCTGTCAACTATCGGGAAATACAAAGACGCGATGCATCGAAAACTAAGTGGCGATAGTGCACTGTGTTTTGCTGCAGACGTTCCTCTACGTCGTAGCTGCACGCAGCGTGGGTAAGATACCCACGCCAGTTTGTCGTACGCACGCGCAGAAGCGATACAGCACTGGATATTCCTACTGTCTGTGCTCCACTGGTTCTCTACCTCATTCGCCTGAACATCGCACAAGGCAAAGCCCTCCACTGCCATCTGATTGGCGAATCAGAGCAAACCGCTGGAAAGTAGCACTCTGGGTAATGAGATTCGCTGAGACTGAGTATCAATAATCAGTAAAACCTACTCACTGACATAATTAGTGCGATTTCAATTATTCTAGTGGAGCAGTATACAATATTTTCAAGTTAAATTTCACTTAATTGAATTCACGAAGAGGCGCATAAAAATTTTTATTTCTGGAAGGAGTATTTATATTCCTAAGATGTATTAAGTTGACTGAATCTCGCACCCATGCGTGTTTAAACAGACAGACAATAATGAAATTATTAGAAAGCTTCAGGAGAAAAATCGTATCCATAAACTAATAAAAAAGATTACTATCATTTTAAAAAAATCATTCTAGATACAACAAGTTTGCTTCTTATTTCCGTTTTTAATGTGTATGTTTTTTAGAGCGAAAATGGCTGAAACAGACGTTGTCGCATTCATTTTAGGCGCGAAAATACCTGTGCAGGGTACTTAAAATTGTCGAGGGACGAGCAACGCATTTTCCTCTTTATTTTTTCGCCATAACATGATAAGGTCATCGCTGAGAATCTCAAGAGGCGAGTTGTCAGCGTAAAGACTGCATGTCATTTCAGTTCATTGCCCATAGAGGCGATGATGTACATGATGAGAGTACCTGTGTCGCCCGTAGACATCCCACCATTTTACACCTCAGACACACAATACACGTCCAGCAGGACACTGCCTTCATTAAGTAGGGCAATCGTAACAAATATTATGGTTGTATGTAAAATATACTAGTGCTAAATGTTAAACAAATATTATTCGTAACATATTGTATGAAGATTAAATTAATTACAGTTATAAGAATTATAACTTTCGTGGTGAAAATGTATGTGCAAACAACTATTAATTTTAAATATTTGTAAATATTATTATTAATTTTACTTTTTATTCCATACAATTACAATATTTAATATAATGATCATGCTTAATGAAAATGGGAGGAGGTTGCAACATGTGTTTTTTTAAGCATCTAAAATGGTAAAACGGTTGAATTTGTATTAAATACATGCCCTTATTATTTCATTATTTAAAAAATTTAATAAGTAAAATGTAGCAAAATAGTTTTACAGTGTTACGAAACAAATGTATTTTTCTTTCATACATAACATAAAACATAATTTTCTGATAATTTTGGTGGTGTGTGTACTACTGTTTGGTGAGTTGTGTATATTGCACAGTGAAGATCAGTGCTTCACTGAAAGACATTCCACCAGCCAGTCTGTTCCTCCTCAGAAGCACGAAACAAGGAAGCGATATGGCAAGCACTGGCATATGCATCACGTACCCTGTTATCTCTACACGCACGACACCGACCTCACGTGCTGTCTTTTCTCCAACCCGCCAAACAACTATGGGACTTTAAGAGATGGTCTTTATCAGTTTATTTGTGGGAAGTTTCGAGAAAACCTAAAAGCACTCCCCTGTAAAAATTTAGCAGATATTCGCGTAGTTTGTGTTAAGATATCTTTCGCTGGATTTTAGGTCATCCAAATTGATGTTGGGGCCACGGTGGCGTAGAAGTCAGACTACTCACCTCCCACCAAGGCGAACTGCGTTCGATTCCTGGTGGCGTCACTCCCGGATTTTCACAACTGGGAATCGAGCAGGACAATGCTGCTGGTCGGCGGGTTTTCTCAGGGATCTCCCATTCCCCCCGCCCCAGAATTCCGGTGCTGCTGCACACTCACCTCACTTCACCCTAATCAGCTCTCAAGATCTCGATGTAAGGAACCGCCCAAATCTCTCCACTCCACTCCAAGATCTCGATGTTAGGAACCGCCCAAATCTCTCCACTCCACTCCAAGATCTCGATGTTACGAACCGCCCAAATCTCTGCACTCCACTCCAAATTGATATCTTCTAAACACAACATGTATTTTCGGCTACTCTGAAATGAGTGATAAATCATATAGACATCAAATGTGTTCAGTGGTTTCTGTTCATAATGTGCATTTTCAACTTACTGTAATCCATTTCACACTGCAGGTAGGTCTGCGCCTTGGCTGATATTTAATAATGGAGAGATTTAACTGTCATCATTTCAGTAAAAAAAATTTTTTTACAAAAAGTTGATTTTTAAGTTATTTATGTTTTAGTAAAGGGCATAAAAACATTAATAACTATTTATTTAATCCCTATTATAAGACAAAAAGTTTTTACGTTACGGCGTATAAACGTTTTCTGTAACATAGATGTAGATAAATATTCTTACTTAGAATTTGATATTTTGTAACGAATACCTTAAATTGTCGTTAATGTATTTCCGAAATACCAACAAAACCTTTATAAAACTACAATAAATTAGACCTATATTAGGATAAGTATTTTCTAAGTTCTAAAAACACACAAGAAAATTGCTTTAGAACTGCATACATAAAATACCAGGTAGTGCTACAATCTAACATGTTTACCTACCAACTGTAAGAGGTCGAGCATTCGAGTCCTACATCGTACATCGCTGTCCACGGTGCTTTGAAACATTTGTTATATAGCTATATGGCATTCCGCACGTCTAACATCATTACATGTGTTAGACATGATAAGGTCGTCATACACTGAGGTGTCAAAAGTCATGCAATATACAGATGGCAGTAATATCACGTATAAAATGTATAAATGAACAGTGCATTGGTCGGGATTTCATTTGTATCCAAGCGATTCAGGTGAAAAGGTTTCTGACGTGATTATGGCCGAACGATGGGAATTAACAGACTTTGAACGCGGAATGGTAGTTGGAGCTAGACGCATGCGACATTCCATTTCAGAAACGGTTAGGGAATTCAACATTCCGAGATCCACAGTGTCAATAGTGTGCCGAGAATACCTAATTTCAGGCATAAGCTCCCACCATGGACAACGCAGACAAGAAACAGACAACAGACAAGAAACACTGTGTGAAATAACAGCAGGAATCAATGTGGGACGTACGACGGACGTATCCGTTACGACAGTGTGGCGAACTTTGGCTGTACTGGGCTATGCCAGCAGAAGACCGACTCGAGTGCCTTTACTAACAGCACGATATCGCCTACAGCGCCTCTCCTGGGCTCGTGACCATATCGGCTGGACCCTAGATGACTGGAAAACAGCGACTTGGTCAGATGAGTCCCGATTTCAGTTGGTAATAGCTGATGGTAGGGTTCGAGTGTGGTGCAGACCCCACGAATCCATTGACCCAAGTTTTCAACAAGGAACTGTGCAAGCTGGTGGTGGCTCCATAATGGTGTAAACTGTTTTTACATGGAATGAACTGGATCCTCTGGTCCAACTGAACCGATCATTGACTGGAAAGGATTATGTTCAGCTACTTGGAGACCACTTGTAGCCATTCATGGACTTCATGTACCCTAACAACGATGGAATTTTTATGGACGACAATGCGCCATGTCACCGGGCCACAACTGTTCGCGATTGGTTTGAAGAACATTCTGGACAATTCCAGCTAATGATTTGGCCACCAAGATCGTCCGACATGAATCCCATCGAACATTTATGTGACATAATCGAGAAGTCAGTTAGTGCACAAACTCCTGCACCGGCAACACTTTCGCAATTATGGACGTCTATAGAGGCAGCATGGCTCAATATTTCTGCCGGGGACTTCCAACGACTTGTTGAGTCCATGCCACGTCGACTTGCTGCACTTCGCCGGGCAAAAGGAGGTCCGACACGATATTAGGAGGTATCCCATGACTTTTGTCGCCTCAGTGTATATCTAAGAGTAAGCATAAACACAACCATTCAATAATAAGGGTTACATTTATCACGTTCCACTGCCTGGCGTAGCCCCAAATTTTTCTGATTTTCAAATAAAATTGATGACGCATAGTTTGTGGCGTTTAATCTAATATTTCGAAAAATATGCAATTAGTTACATACTGCATCCTTGCAAATTGCTGCCATGGCAAATTCATGGAAATGTGTGTTCTGCAAAAATGAAATAAAAAATTGTACAAGTTTTCATCATTTGCATTCTTTTCGTTTGAACTCGTGTCAAAAAGCAAGTTAGTGCAACCATAAGATTTCTAATTATTTTACTCTACTTTCATGGCAATTTTAGATAAAAAATAATTGCTACGTGAGTTTTAAAATGATCGTTACAAGTATTTAGTTTTCCAAATTGTATTTAGAGTTTGTTTACTTTTATTACTAATGAGATCTTGGAAACATGTATGAAAGTTGATGTGTCATATTACTGGGTATGCCTTGGGAACCGCTTGCTGGCTAAGGGAATCGCGGTGGTGTAGCGGGTAGAGAGCTCGCCTCTCACCAGGGCCACCCCCGGTTAGAGGTCGATTCCCGGTGAGGTCACTCCCGATATATCGCCCGTGGTAATAGTGCCGGACGATGCCGCTGGTCAGTGGGTTTTCTCGCAGATCTCCCGTTTCCCCTTCCCTTGAATTCCAGCACTACTCCATTCTCACCTCGTTTAGCCCCCCTCGGCTCTCAAGACACCGGTGTTAAAACCATCCCAAACCTCACCATTCCACGCTTGCTGGCTAAGTGTAATGTTACCGCCTTGTGATACGCAATTGGTTGCACACTTACGTACTGTCAGCTGCGTTCTCTCGGCGTTTCTACCACATCTTCAATTTCTATTTTGTACTACGCTATAATCATTCCGGATATAAGTTTACTGAGACTTCGTATCTCTTTATTTCTGACCCCAAGTACTGTGCTTCCAGTTAGGGTAGACAATTTATAAATTAACTGTACATGAAACTCACCACATAGCTGGCATTTCTGGCCAGCAAACAGAGATTGTGTTTTACAGTAGAAACCTGTTAAAACATATTTCAATAGGTTAGTAAAATAAAATGTTATATGCAGGAAAACGTTAAAAGCAGGAAACAGTATTACACCTTTAGGGACACATCAACCAATACGAAATTCTAATATAATAATTTTTGTTTATAAATAGCCAGTCAAGTTATATAGAATCTTCATGTGAATCATTTGATGAAAAAATGTCAGTGATATCAATTAATAAATTAACCATGACGCGTATTCTGGGGGTTTTCTCACTCATCTACTCTTGGTTGTCTCAGTAATTTCCAGGACCATCACCTCTAAAATCTGTAATACTTCCATCAAATACTAACTTTTTTCTATATCTGTCTGTAGGCTACTGCATTGTTAATGTGTCTCAAATCTTACGTAAGAGAAAAATTGCATTTGAGATGCTGTAAGGAATTGAACAAATGCTGGTGTTATAAGCAGGAAATGAAAAATGTGATTGCTGTTATATGCAGGTAAGGAAAGTATTAAGCCTTATGGAGAAATGATGGGACAATGAAATAATGGTGTTATATGCAGGGAAATGTCATATTCGGGAATGTTATAACAGGGTTCTACTGTAGTTTGTTCTGCTCCCAGTCACTTATGTTTCAAAGTCTGGATTGGATGTAGAAGAAAAAACTTGAATTAGAGATGTTACTCTCTAATGTGTAAAATGTGAGCAGTTATGAAAATCGAGATTATTGCTCTTACTAACTTTTTGTAACTTGTTGCAATATTTGTTTCCTATACCTTTGTTGGGCGTTACTTCTCACACACTGGTATGATCTGAACGTTTGGAATTTAGTCGCTGAAGGCAAGAAGACGTCCGTGTTTTTAAAGTGTCCGCTTAAAAGACTTAACATCCTAGGTAGTCTTGGACCATGAGCGTAACAACTTAGATTTAAGGCAATTGCACTAATCACAACGTTACCACCGAGCGACGTGGTGCAGTGGTAAATCTTCTGACTCGCATTCGGTAGGTCCTAGATATTATTCCCGATCCAGTCACCCCGATTTCGCTTTTTCATGATTTCCTGGAACCATTCCAAGCGATCTCGCCTGCCACCAAGGCAAACCGGGTTCAATCTCCGGCCGGGTACTCCGGATTTTCACGTGTGAGTATCGTGCCGGACGATGCCGTGGGTGAACGGGTTTTCTCTGGGATCTCCCGTTTCCCCCGCCCTTTCTTTCCGGCGCTGCTTCATACTCACCTCAATCGCCCTCATCGGCTCTCAAGACCTCGCTGTTAAGAGGCGCTCAAGTCTCTTCACACACTGATTCCAGTCGAGCGCTGGCCGAACTGTGAAGAGGCGGCCGGACGCAGAACGATAAAACGTTCGATAAGCCTTCAGGCGTCCTCACCTCTTGACTAGCCGGTGTATGTGTGTGTAGAGATTGCGGCCGGCCTTAAGGCGGTTCACCAGTCTCTCACCAGGCAATGTTGTGGTAGGGCTGTGCATTGTGACGCGTTGTTCGTGCATCATGTCTTCTCGTTACAAAGACATGTTAGAAGAGTTAATTATTTTGTATAGAGAATCTCCATGTTTGTGGCAAGTTAAATCCAAGGATTACCATGCTAGGGCTAAAAGAGAAGCTGCGTTCTGGAAATTAGTTTAAAAATTACAAGTAATCGAGCCTTCTGCAAACAATGACCTCGTAGTGAAAAAAATTAATATCTTACGTAGCAGTTACCACAAGGAATAGAAAAAGGTTAATTTGTCAATGAAAACAGGAAGTGGTGCCAAAGATTTATACCAACCCTAATTGTGGTATTTCAACCTTAAATCTCTTGAGCGATTAAGATACATATTTCACGAGACTCTCGCTCTAACCTGGACAGTGACAACGAAACTAGTATGGAGGTAAGATACAACAGGTTAACATAATAACAAATAATAACGTTGTTTTAAAATATACTTGCATGGTAGTTTGAGCTGTACATTGCCGAGACTTTAAATATCAAACAGCAATTCAATATTTCAAGTTGAAAATCATTGACATTTACAACATTTTATATTGCATCAGCAATCCTAAGTATTTATGAAGATCGTTTGCCATGGAGCTGAACCTTCGTTAATGAAGTAACTCATAAATGCTCGTCTGGAATTTTTTGGTTCTTAGATTCGAAGGTCCCATTGAATCTGTAACTTCAAACCCTGCAGTTGTGGTGTCATATTCAGTATTCTCCCGGTCACATCATTCAGGAGGCACGTCACGATGTGGCGCAAATTTCAGTAGAAAATCATGCAGAACACAACACGCCATTACTACAGAGTCAATGTTGTGTAATTTCAAATTAATTGGAGTATGAAATATTTTGAACCGGGATAACAAAAAAAAAAACCAAATCCGTTCTCAACGACACGTCTCGCCCGTGATGTGCGGTAATTTAATATTTTCCTTTCAAGAAATGTTGCACCTGCTTGTCAAAATGGTTTCAATATATCGACTCTCAGAAGAAAAGAATCGTCGGCTACGAAAACGCAAGGTGGGATTGTGGCAGTATTGCCAACGTTCTCTGCACAGGGTATGTTTACATGATTATCCTGAAACTTCTGGAAAAATTTGGTGTTTTGTAGAAACCCTCCATTTGATACTCTTCAGTTTGTTTCCAAATCGAATATTAGAAGTTGGTAATAATCATCCACAATTGCCATTAGAACTAAGCTGTGTATTTCTTTGTATTTTTAAAATTCCGTACCGCTTCCAATGGGTGGAATGATGCGGACGTGTTTGGCAGTGGGGGAAATTTTATTTTTCCGCAAATCCTTTAGTTATATTCTTCCAATCTTCTGTTGTTTGGAAACTGAAAATAATAAAACATTATTAAAACCATTTCCACAGCTTTGTGCGTGAATATCAAACTATGCTTCATGTCAATTCCTAACTCAATCATCCAATACGCCTTCAATCATATACAACATTAAAAATTTGTGTTCGTGTTTAATATTTGAGCATAGAATCTGCTTGTCCTTACAGGTGTAAGTTATTGATAAAGATAATGCTAGATAAATGCAACAATATCAATTTACTCTACTTGTGTTAACTTTGACACTGCGGGCTTGAGCATGGGCATAACAGTATTCAGAATGGTCACGTAAACTTTCGCAATAAAAACAGACATTGGGTAGTGACATTTAGCTAACTTGTACTACACCAACTTGTTTTATGACATTTTCTGAATAATAAATTAATATAATTATTTTAACCCGGTTTGTAGTAATCTACAATGCAGTGTATTTTGATATTGACCGATATACTTTAATTCCAAGGACATTACAAACAATTCGACATAGTTAGTGATTAATGATAAATTATTGTGTAATATTTTTCATGGTTATATTTTTTGGTAACTGAGAACTTAATTGTAGGGGCGAATTGTCGACGTGACCCCTGACTTTTCTGCTTCTGAAAAAGCCGCTGGAAGTGGTGTTGGAGCAGATGGAGCATATTCCGCATCTGAGGAATGTCCAAGAGATGGAACTACCCCAGACACTTCAGCATCTCCATCACAACCCCATCCAAGACCGCATAAGAAGAGCGGCTTGTCACGCCAAGCAGTCCTCACTAACGAAGTGCTGCAAACATTTAAAGATCATTTCAAGCGCCCTCAGACTACGGATGATCGTTAAGATATTTTTGGCATAAATGTTGCCATGGTATTACGAGATGTAACCACCCTACAAAGGATCTTGGCAGAAAGATTTATTAATGAAGTATTTTTCGAAGCTGAAATGGGCACGTTAACTATTTCGCACGGGTTTGTTGGTTGATAAGTCCCTGTATGACCTCTTACAACTTCGTGCAATTTTCGACGATACCAGGAAACATGTCCGTCCACTTCCACTTATACGGTACCTACTCCTGCAAGTTCAAGTTCTGGGGGATGTCTTTCCTACCTATTCTCGTATCCCTATCCAATGATGAATCTTCAGGCCAATACACCCCATATTCCCTCTATAAATGGCACGTCACTCGTGATTCCAATACAATGCGAACAAACTTCATACAAAAAACCTTCAGTGCCACGAATTGGCCATTCCATTCCTCAAGCAAATGCAGTTCAATTTGTATCACACTTCTGTGATACCGACGTCTAACTTTATAGTTTGCAATATGTAATATTTTCAATTTAGCAACATTGTTTGCGTGGTGTTTTGTTTTCTATGTAGCGTTACAAATGTGCTTTGTAATCTACATGCTTATTATACCGTCTTAATAACTGTACATATTTGTCATTTACTTTGATTGCAAAAAGAGGTGTTCACATTATTTTATTGAAATAAACGAATGGTTGAAGAAGCGTGAATTTTACTTACCTTCAGATATTCCTTATTTAGTACTTGGTAAACAGCTGCACATGTTTCAGGCACCATGAAGCTGAGGACATGAGGTGATATGATAGTAGTAAATTTCAAGTCTTCGTAGCTTCCACCAGTTGCCACAAACCGTAAAGTATCATTGAGACTTTCATAAGATGTAATAGCTTTCCTCTTCACAGTGTCCTTCTCAATGATTGGCGCCACCTGTGTCAAGAGCTTCAAGTATGTTTCCTCGTCCATCCGCAAATAATTATGCCAATCTTAAGGGGCGAGCCTCAGTTCGTTTACTAAGTTTACTAAGTTTATGAGCGAATACGCCGTCCTTTTCTGTAGCCAGTGTTTACACCACATTTTACGTTTGGCCTTTTTTCTTTGTAGTATCCCCCATAGCTACCAGTAAACCGACTACTGCCACAGCATCGTCTGTTGCCATCGTGGCCTATCGATAACATCTGACGTGCTGGGGCCAGCAAACCCGGCGGCCGGAGCGTGTGGGTGCACCCGGCATTTTAGGTTTACCTCAAGACCTCGTGCCTCGAGGCGGGCCTCTCCGGCAAACCACAACGTACAGTGTGGCCGCCTTTACTACGAGTCAGAACCAATTCCTTTCCCGTTCCTGCTTCTCTGAGCAACTTGCTGCGTATTCAATGACCTCACTGTTGACGAGACAATAAGCCCTACCGACCTACCTCCTCACCCACTTACAATGTTATCATAAAAAACATAGTTTTCAAAGTGTTCAGGAGTAGCCCACATCCACGTCAAAGTAAGCGCAGCTTCATCATGCAAGTCAAATAAACGCACTCTGTAGTGAAGGATGCCTCACAGAAAAAGGTATAATGTTGCTGCAACAAAAAAAATTACTATTGAGGCATGTATTTAATTGTTTATGTTGTAGTAACTTTAATAGTGTCATGACAAAGTTACTTAATTAACCATTTAAAAAGTCCTACATTACTGTAATGTACAAACATACTGTTGAATTTTTAATGTCAACAAAGCCTCTAAGTGGTGATGCCGCAACCAAAAGTTGTATCATGCTAAAATTAACAGGAAGAACAAAATATGTTGTGTTACTGCGACATTAAAGAAATGTCCAATCAACACAAGCTTACACCAACTTGGCGTTGTAAAAATGGCTGATAGTAGTGAACAGCGATTACCTCGTAAATTAAAACCAATGTATTCATATGGCGTTGTAAAAATGGCTGATAGTAGTGAACAGCGATTACCTCGTAAATTAAAACCAATGTATTCATATTTTAAAGCATAGCGTGAGAACTGAATGTAGCTCAGATCAGCTTGCAAAGCAGTTTACATGTACCAAATATACAAACAGAGTAGTCCGCCTAACGTGCACAGTCCCAAAATTGCAGATCACGAAATGCAAAGTGACTATTTGTAACACATGTATGGACGGAAATAATTAAATCTCAAACGATTTTTTTCATGGAAACATAAATTTATTACAACGGCATCTGAAGGTACGTGCAAAGAGGAATTTATCAATATAGCATATGCAATGGAAAGTAACACAGAAACGCCAAGAAATAATAATGTACAAATATGATTAAGTTAGGTGGGCCGGTAGCATGGGGCAGTGGACCTGTACTCACAGCTGTAAGCAAGCAACACGCGCCGTGACTCATCCTACTGCTACTGCTATGCCGCTACAAGGAAGTGGTCCCCGCTTCCTTGTAGCGGCATAGCGCTTCCCTTAATCATTTTTACTAATGTATCTTCATAATTGTCAAGTTATGATGTAATTTATTGATTAAGAATTAGGAAATGATGTGGAAAATACTCATGTCATAACCAATAATGAATAAAAAGAATTGTTTACAGTAAAATGTTAAAGATGAGTTAAGATTTTTAGAAAGAACAACTAAAATTGAATTGCATTTCATAAATTAGTATGACATACAGTGAAATCCCGATATTTCGCATCCCGATTATTCGTATATCCCGCTAATTCGTACAAATTTGCCAGTCCCTTGAGAAAATCCCTTTAATTCGTAAAAAAAATGCATTCTGGTCCCCTCGATAATACGTTTTTATTTTGGTGCTCGAGCTTAATTATCACGTCTTATAATTCTTATTTCAAACTTAAAAATCTCGTTAACTCGTAATATTTTTAACCCTAGACTGTACACCAGCTCTAGATTTATGTAATTTGGGCAGGGTAAAAAAGACCGGAAGGGTACTGAGGGACGTAGGAGGGTTTGAAGAGCAGGTAATTACGCCGAGTAGGCTGTGAGGCGATGTGTCTGTGATTCCCAGAACTAAGAGGCGCCTTGCTGTCCGGTCTACGGTTATGAGAGGGTCGGAAGGAGCAGAGCGATTGAAAAGTTAGTCATTTCAGTCTTAGCCATGCCTCCGAAAAGAGTTAATAAGTGTATTCCCATTAGAGAAAAAAAAGAAATCATTAACGTCGTGGCCGGTGGTGATAAACAAATTGACGCGTCCAAACGTTATAACGTTCCTCCTTCCACAATAAACTCAATTCTGAAGAAGGACAAAATCGCCTCCCAGACATCGGACAGCAAAGTAAAGCGCTTTAAGACTGGTGAGTATCCATAACTAGAAGATAATTTAAAAGAGTGGTTTGCGCAAGCACAGAATTCGAGTGTACCAGTTGGAGGAAACATTTTAAGACAAAAAGCAAAAGTTTTCGCAGGAAAAATGAGAATTAAAGACTTTCATGAGAGTGATGGTTGGTTTGATAGGTTTAAAAAAAAACACACCATAAAATTTAAGAAGCTTAGTGGGGAAATTGCGAGTGTATCGGCCGACGTTCGTTATGAGTGGAAAGACTAATTGGGAGAAATAATCGATTCTTATGAGCCCAACAACATTTTTAATGCAGATGAGACGGGGTCATTTTATAAGTGTCTCCCCGACCGATCAACGTGTTTTAAGGAAGAAAAGTGTCATGGCGGAAAAAATAGTAAAGAACGTGTTACCATATTTTTGGCCGCCAACATGGATGGATCTGAGAAATTAAGACCGCTCATGATAGGCAAATCAGCCAAACCAAGATGTTTTAAAAACATAAAAACTTTTCCGACGACTTATCGTGCAAACAAAAAAGCGTGGATGACGGGCGAATTATTCAAGGAATGGATACTATCAGTGAATGCTGATATGGAGAAAGGCAACGAAAAATTCTAGTTTTCATGGATAATTGTACGGTCTACAACAATGCCCCACCGCTCAGTCATGTTAATGTTGTGTTTTTGCCTGCCAACACTACTTCTAAGCTGCAGCCTCTAGACCAGGGCATAATTAAAACGTTCAAAACCTTTTACCGCAAGGAAGTAGTGATGCAACTCCTTGACAGCATCGAGGATGGGAAGGATCATAAAATCACCTTATTTTCAGCCATGAACATTGCTCACAAGGCGTGGCAAAGTGTTAGCGAAAGCACAATAAAAAACTGTTTTCGTGCTTGTGGATTCACGAAGGTGGAACTTTCATCAGCAGTTACTGTACAAGACTTAGAATGCCCTGTGAATTGGAATAGTCTTCCTCAAAATGAAGAAAATNGAATGCCCTGTGAATTGGAATAGTCTTCCTCAAAATTAAGAAAATCTTATAACGTTTGAAGATTTCGTCCATTTTGACGATGGCCTAGCGGTAGCGGGGATTCTAATTGATGACGAAATTTTGGCTCCATCTCAGAAAATTGATGGTGAAGGTGATGACGATGATGATGTGCCAACAAGTGCACCTAAAGTGGCTTAACAATACATCAACAACGTGCGCCATTTCTTAGCGAAATCAGACGTTAGCGATGAAGTATTTTCTGCTTTGAACATGCTTGACAAAGCCATCGATAATACCCGTCTGCAAGGCTTCCACCAAAAGAAAATTACAGAATTTTTTAACACAAATTTTTAATGTGTTTTTTATTGATGCAATTATTGATTTATATATACNACATAATATATAGCTAAGCATGTATTATTACATTTTAATGCAAATTGGCATTAATATCGTTATTATGTATTTTTTATTTTTTTGCTCCCGATTATTGGTAATCCCGCTAATTCGAATATCTCGATAATTCATATTTAACATTCAGTCCCTTGACAATACGAATTATCGGGATTATATTGTAATTATATTTTTAGAACAAGGTATTCGAGGTGGAATATCGCAGTGTTGTAAAATATACGTTAAAAATAATAATAAATACATAAATGATTATAACAAAAATATATCTTCGAATAATATACTGTATTTAGATGGAAATAATTTATATGGTTGGGCAGTTCCAGAATTTTTACCATATAAAAAAGTTGAATAGGTAAAAAATTATAATATAGAAACAATAGAAAATTGTATTAAAAATCTATCAAAAATATTTTAGAAGTTATTTTAGAATATCCTAAAAATGTATATAATTATCATAAATATATTTCACTAGCTCCAGAATTAAAACAAAAATGTACATCTTAAAAATAAAATAAAATATTTTTTTACATATTAGAATTATCAAATTATTTTTATAAAATAATTTAATATTAACAATACCTATAAACTTTTAAAAATTAAACAATTAAATTAGTATATATAATATATATTGATCTTAATACACAAATGACATAAAAACTAACAAATAATTTCGGGAAAAATTTATATAAACTATAAATTTTCAAATTATCGTAAGATTTATAAATAACTTTCATTATAAAATTATGACACCAATGTAAAAAGAAAATATAGAATTTTGGTATCGAAATACAGATTCTTTAATATCTAATATAAATACTCATGATTTTTATTCTAATATAAAAGAAATGATAAATGAATTTGATGCAAGTGATAATTCAAAATATATATTCAAAAGGTATATAAAATATACCACAAATAAATAAAAAAGTTATTTAAAAAATGGAAGATAAAAATAATGGAGATAATAATTACAGGATTTAAGGGGATATGTGCAAAAATGTATGCATTTAAAGTAGATTTAAAAAATCTAAAAAGTGAAAAGATGTTAAAAAATCGATTTTGAAAATTAAATAACATTTTATGCTTATAAAAAATGCATTTTTGAAGAAATAAAAATATATAGAAGAATGAATTTGATAAGGTATTATAAAAATGCAATTTAAATAAATAAAATATCTTTAAATTATGAAGATGTTAAAGTAATAAGTATAGAAAATAAAATTTATACAGTATTACATAGCTATAATTATAAAACTGATTACAAATTGTTAAAAATAAATTTATAAAAAATTTAAAAAATTATTAAATAAATTTTATATAACAAAAACATACCATCAATTCTAATTAAGAGTTATAGAATCCAAAACCAAATAAAAATCTGGAAATAAGTTTTATTAATTTCTTTAACACAATGTAAATGAATGCAAGCGCCTTCTACAAAACCAGAACATTTCTTATGATGTAATACATTTTATTTACTTCAAAGTATATTTTTAAATTAGCAGTATTATATGTTTATCAATAATTTCTTATACTTTAATAAATTTATAATTAATTTCCTGTTCATTAAATAATTATATATTTAACCCACTTAAAAAAATCATAATACAAATAAAAAATGTAAAATAAAATGTATTAGTTTAAATATAACTTCATACTTGGCATCATTAGAATCTATTAAATTATATTATCCATTTTTATTTCTAAAATTAGCTCACTTAATTTTTTATATCATATTTTATTCACAGATATGTGCTTTTTTTTTTTTTTTTAAAGCACATGTTCAAAAAATTGATTTAGATGTACATTTTGTTTGCCATTATTTTACTATTATGTTATATTACTAAAGATAGTATTTGAGGATTAAAACTTAGTGGATTTGTGGCAACTTTGTTAATTTTACCAGGTATTTGCAGTTTAATTTTATATCCCAGCTGGCTGCACAGGCAGGCAAGAAGGTTTCCACACAGCCAATAGCAATCCGGAGAATGCAGTTTGGCTTTGCGTTCGTTATCATATGCCCTGATGATGGCGTGACAGTATATCCTACAGTGTCTCTCCTTCGCACTGCTTCGTCGCACTTGCTGTACCATTCCAAGCACTGTACAATTCTCCGCTGTGTCCACAGTCTGTTGGCATCCCAACAGAAAAAAGTGCCTTTTGCAACATCCGGAGCAGGATTTTTATATCCCCGTGCCATGTATCGGCAGCTCTGAAACTTATATCTTTGGTACAGAACTTGGTGACTACCACATATATCTCTCGGCAGCAGGAGCTATTTTGTTTACTGCGAAGGATGTAGTCGCCAAGTGCGCGTTTATCTATGTAGCTAGTTGTTTTGTTGAAAGGTAATTTAGCGCAACATTATGTTTTTATTAATTTGGTGACCGGCAGTGTCCAGGCATGCACACCTTCAAGTAGCGTCTTCTGAACCCTCATTAATAATTAAGTTTTCCAACATCTGATTTTTTTACAAATTTTTGTTACATGTTAGGTGGCGTTTCTAATTCCGGTTTTATTGAATTCTCTGTTTTGAGAGCGTTCTGGCTCGAGTTCCAGTCGTAGTTCCATGACCACACATCTAGTTCATTTTGGTTTTAAATGACCAAATGTTGCCTTCCCCTCGGCTGAAGTGTGGGGGCGGTGGTGCTCAGTCACGGCATGGAGTTCACCGGCCAGCGTGGCTCATGTTGGGGCAAGATGTACTTGGACACGGCACCGATAAAATATATGTACATAACCACAATATGTTCTTAGTTTTTTGAGTAATTAATTTTTTTAATAAGTCGCACAATGGCCTGTAAAGTATTTTCCAACTCACGATTGAGGTATGTGGTTTCTGAGCATTTTTCGCCACTGAAATATTATATTTAAATCATAACGTGGGTAATAGAAATTTGATTGTTAGTTTCCTCTACGGAAATAATGTGAGGGACCCCTTTTTCAATGTTTAAATGTTAATTTTGAATTAGTTTTCCTAAATGTTAAATTTAATCAAACTGAAAGACTTTATTGATTGAAATGTTTTCGATAATGGAGTAATGTACTGTACTCATTAAATTTTTTAATGTATAAGAATTATTAATTAAGTCATTTTCTGTCTTTCAATATATGTATTTCTGATTGTGAAATACAATGGTCACAAATGTACTAAAAAACTGTTTTTTATTTAATTATATTCCTTGTAATATTTTTGTAGCGTGTTCCTCTGATTAACTTTTACAAATAATTATATCTGTAAGAAATTTCAACAACCCACAGTTATAATTATTTGTGCCACAGTTTTCCTAGCAATCAATTTAAATTAATTCCTTAACGAATCAAATTATAGCATTTTATCATTTCCAGTAGTGTAACAAATCAAATGGTAGCAGAGCGTGTTTATAATATACACAGCGGTGCAACCACGTGTTTTGGTTCAAAACAATTGCAATCACATTTGCAATAGCGTCTTTTTTAAATTTATTTTCGCATGTGCTACATTTTACGTCCATTTATGTGCTATGTGTCTTGAGCCATTCTTTCGCAACAGAAACGGGAAAGTAACCCTGTTTTGATTTTGTATGTAATTGTGTGTTTCCGTGTTTTGTCACTGTACGTAAAAACTTCGGTATTCACCTGTTGTCTTACTTTTGCGTTTCATTGGCCCAAGAGGTGCAGCCATTTTGCCTCGCCCAGTGTTGTGTTTATTTATTACGTGCACAGCAATTAAAGTTTTAGAGATTGTAATTACAATCATTGGGTATTTCTAGTTTTGTAAAGCTTTTTTCAGAAATAGTATATTACAACTATTGTGACGAAGATTACATATACTACGTTAAGTCAATGTTTAGTTTGTGTTGTGTAAATTTCGCACAGAATGTAAAGTACACTTGCTTTTTTTAGATCGTTAGTTGTCTGGTGTATTTTATATTTATTTTAAGTTATCATTTAGGTTTGTTTTTCATGGACAGTGACATTGTCCCAGAAATGCTTAAAGATGAACTGACATACGAGCTAGGTTCGTGTAATTTATATACGTACCCATGGTGTTGAAAGATGGTATTCCATCTTCGGTGGAATATCTCAGACAAATTGACCTGATGGACAAGGTTGCTATCTGCGCTAATAAAGTGCCTGAATAGAACGTCACAGATGTTTCGTTGTCGAACAGTTCTAATCAGGCAGGCTTGCTTAGATGCTTGACAAGGTTAACACATGTCACGCATTGGTTAACAGTACTTCAGATATTAGGTCAGGGCCAGATACATGTTACATACTTGACAGAAATTTGTGATTTTTTGTAAGTTTTAAAAAATAACAACGAAATTTTTAAATTGCGTTTAGAGAAACACAGTTGGCAACAGCTGTTCAGACCACAGCTGGTATTCTTGAAACTAGCAGTGCACAAAAGGCACTAATTAGGTCATTTTCTGGGTGGCCAGAAAAAAGGGATTTATGTCTGCAAAGTAGGCGTGGAACCTGCTACACCTGCATCATCATCGTCACAGTCACCCAACACACCCACCTCACCTCCCATCACTACTGCTCACATATCACCCACTCTCAATCCACCTAATCTCATCCCTAGCTCATCGGTGTGTTTGGTTTCCGCCAAGGAGCGAGACAGTTCACAAGGTAATGACGGTAACCTTACTTCCATACAGGTAGTTTCTACTAATACAAACACACATGTCACCCCTTCTGACATGCCACTCTCACCCCTTCCCTCCCAATCCCCCTCATTTCATTTCAATTCACTCAGCATTCAGAAAATTACCTGGCATCCAACCACATAATCCAAAATTTTCATACAACTACCCAGCTTCTTCACAACCCATCATCCAGTCAGTCACCCCTAACCTCCTTTCACACCCTAAGCTCACAGAACTAACCTCTTCTCTATCAGGTAAGCCATACATCACAGTCACTTATTCCCCATCAGTCTACAGTCACTTCTCACCATTTTACCACTCCTTTTATATCCGGCCTACCCTCAAACACCCTCCCTCCATTCCAAAATACCACTCCACCCCTCCCCCTCCATTAACATCCAGAATTACTGTCAAACCAACAACTCCAAACCTTTGGCATTCCGTCCACTGCTACTTTACACCACTCACCCCATCTCACCACCTTACATCACCAACACCATCAGTATTATCAACCACATCCCATATACACCCCCATCCCCCTTGCTTCATCCTCATTTTCAGCATATGGCAAGCTCTTTCATCCTTTGGTGAGAATTTGAGCAGTTTTCCTTGAAATAGGTGGGTTATATATCCGCCAACTGTTAAAATGTTTGACAGAATTAATCAGGATTACAGAAAAAGATAACATACCAAATAATAGTCCCCCATCCACTAGCATTCTTTCTCGACGAGTTTTCCCCTTACTAAATCTGTAAAAGAAAAAGTAAGAGAATTTATAATTTATTTGTGGCCACTGAAGTAAAAATATTCCTGCAGTCTCTACTGCCGTGCTTTCCGACATACCATCCTGTCGAGCAGAGGCACGATGCATAATCCTGTCTCGCCCATACACATAAAGTTACAATCCTGTCATTTTACCCTGATGCTCACGACCGACAGGAATGTAAGTCTGTGGATGGCCTCTTTCCTTTTTTTCTGTGGGAATTGTTGTCTTCTGAAAGGAAAGTCTGTTCAGTTGCCATATCCTGCCAGATTTGTGTCCAGTCGGAAGCAAATAAAGACATGTATCGCAAGAAGGTGGTTGTTGTAGTAAGTTTGACTGTTTATAACTATCAGTATGCGTGTAGAAAAAAAGAAAACATCTCATGTGGATGAAAAAGTGGTTGGCCGAACGTGAATATTTCAGTAACATGAAACTTTTGAATGAGCTATCCTTTTCTGAGCCAGGGGATTTGAAAAAACGATTTGCGAATGGATATGGCTAACTTTCAAGAATTTCTGGTGATGGTATCACCATACCTGCAGGACACGAAGATGCGAGGATCCATACACGGTAAGAGCACCAGCTCATCACAACTTCGAGGTTTCTAGCAACGGGGAGGAATTACGAGAGCCTCAAATTCAACTCCAGGATTTTACCACAAACTATCAGACGAATAGTTCCAGAAATGTGTAAAGTTTTGTATAACGTCTTGAAAGTGGAATACCTGAAATTAAGTACATCAAATTAACAGTATTACTTGAATATGTGACTGGCATTTCATAAACGTGTTTGTAGTAGCCCAAGTTAGTAATTAACAACGTGAGAATTAGCCATACTCATTTATAAAACACACAGTGAAATATTCTCTGAAGTAATAATTCATATTCTCCTATATATCTTACGAAAAATTCCTCGACCTGCTCACATACTGGTTAGGTTAGATGTAGTTCAGCTAGACTAGTTCGTATGTAAGCCGTAGCCCGTTTCGCCTTCAGGCAAACAAGTCACAAACGTTAATAAGCACACTAAATAAATATATCACACAGGTTAAGTTTACAGAAAGTTGAAATATTTATTGTAGCAACACAAGCCATACAAAAAAGTTAACAAACCGTACATATAGTGTGAATAATACATAGAAGTAATGCTGCATGTCCAAAATGGAGAAACCATCATATTGTCTGCATTAGACATCATACATTGTACAAATATTGGCAGAGAACATCCTCCTTTTTATGCAATTAAAAATAGGAAGATGTATGTTAATTATTTTTATGAACCAGGAGTGGTGGCATGGCAATATGTCATTGTGCAAAAAGGAAAATAGACAGAGCTGTGCAATAATATGCTTGGATTGAAATGCACATTGGTTAATAATGCCATATGTTTTGTAACATGTTTTTCTATATATGTAGCATGCTCAAGAGTAGGAAGACATGTTAAATTCATAAATTAATGGTTTTAACACTAATGACTATGTTATGAATATCTATTTATTAAACCAAACATACATAAACACCATGTAGGCGTCAAATTGTCAACAACTACACAGTCTTAGGAAATATTTAAATCCTACTTATAAAATACTTACACATTATTTCCGTGGTGTATCCAGTGACTGTGACGATGATTGCATTTCACAAGACTCTATGTTATCAACACTTTCTGTTGGTATTTCATGCTCCGTCAGGGAGGACAAGTGGAAGTAACAAAGCTGGGACGTGTACACATCTTCCACGCGGGAACCTGATTTCTGCGATTTTTCTACCTGAACATTACTAAATGTACACTAACGTTTGTGGAAAATGCAACACCAAGAAGCATACATGTGATTGAAATGAACTTTATCCCGCAGCGTAGGTACATGACAATACGCAAGTGATAAGGATTACGAAATGTACACTAACGTTTGTAGAAAATGCATGACCAAGAAGCATAGTACACTAACTTTACTTGAAATAGGGCGTCGCATCCATGTACACAATACGCAAGTGATAAAGATTACGAAATGTACACTAACGTTTGTGGAAAATGCAACACCAAGAAGCATACATGTGATTGAAATGAACTTTATCCCGCAGCGTAGGTACATGACAATACGGAAGTGATAAGGATTACGAAATGTACACTAACGTTTGTGGAAAATGCAACACCAAGAAGCATACATGTGATTGAAATGAACTTTATCCCGCAGCGTAGGTACATGACAATACGGAAGTGATAAGGATTACGAAATGTACACTAACGTTTGTGGAAAATGCAACACCAAGAAGCATACATGTGATTGAAATGAACTTTATCCCGCAGCGTAGGTACATGACAATACGGAAGTGATAAGGATTACGAAATGTACACTAACGTTTGTGGAAAATGCAACACCAAGAAGCATACATGTGATTGAAATGAACTTTATCCCGCAGCGTAGGTACATGACAATACGGAAGTGATAAGGATTACGAAATGTACACTAACGTTTGTGGAAAATGCAACACCAAGAAGCATACATGTGATTGAAATGAACTTTATCCCGCAGCGTAGGTACATGACAATACGGAAGTGATAAGGATTACGAAATGTACACTAACGTTTGTGGAAAATGCAACACCAAGAAGCATACATGTGATTGAAATGAACTTTATCCCGCAGCGTAGGTACATGACAATACGGAAGTGATAAGGATTACGAAATGTACACTAACGTTTGTGGAAAATGCAACACCAAGAAGCATACATGTGATTGAAATGAACTTTATCCCGCAGCGTAGGTACATGACAATACGGAAGTGATAAGGATTACGAAATGTACACTAACGTTTGTGGAAAATGCAACACCAAGAAGCATACATGTGATTGAAATGAACTTTATCCCGCAGCGTAGGTACATGACAATACGGAAGTGATAAGGATTACGAAATGTACACTAACGTTTGTGGAAAATGCAACACCAAGAAGCATACATGTGATTGAAATGAACTTTATCCCGCAGCGTAGGTACATGACAATACGGAAGTGATAAGGATTACGAAATGTACACTAACGTTTGTGGAAAATGCAACACCAAGAAGCATACATGTGATTGAAATGAACTTTATCCCGCAGCGTAGGTACATGACAATACGGAAGTGATAAGGATTACGAAATGTACACTAACGTTTGTGGAAAATGCAA
>NQII01000902.1:9491-57327 GCA_002778355.1 Clitarchus hookeri
TCATGGTGGTCGTTCCACCTCCAGCGGGCCGTTTTTGGTAGCAGCTCGTTGAGGGGTGCCATAAGGGGGGCGACATCCTCGACGAAGTCGCAGAGCCAGTTACACAGGCCCAGGAAACGCCGCAACTGCCTCCGGTTTGTCGGTGTCCTGGCGTCTTCAGTTTCCCGCACCTTTTCGTCTTTTGGGTAATTCCCTTCCGGGGTGATTACGTGCCCTAGGTACTCGACCTGGGTTTTGCCGAAATGACACTTCTCCAGTCGGCATGTTAGCCCGTGGAGCTCGAAGCCTTCCAGTACTTTTCGCAGGTGTACCTGGTGCTCTTCCCATGTGCGGGAATACACGATTACGTCATCGAGATACGCCAGGCAGAATTGTCCGCTGTAGCCCGTGAGCACTACGGCCGACATCAGCCTCTGGAAGGTAGCCGGTGCATTCTTTAGGCCGAAGGGCATTACTCGAAACTGTAGGGTTTCGCCCTCGGGAGTGGTAAACGCAGTATATCTACGTGACTCTGGGTGCACGGGGATTTGCCAGTATCCGCTGCGCATGTCCAGAGTGGAGAATATATGCGCGTCCCCGAGGTCGCGGAGCATATTGACGATGTTTATTGCGGGCGGGGCCATTGGGTGTGTTACGTCATTCAGGGCTTGCTAGTCTACACAGAATCGGAGTTCCCCACCTTTCTTGGGCACACGTACTACCCTGGCATTGTATGGGGAGTCCATCGGCTCCACTATCCCTTGTTCCTTCATCTCGGTCACCTGGTCGAGGATGATCTGTCGGCGGTGGGCAGACGGGTTACCCGGGCGGCAATATATGGGGCGCGTGTCCTTTACCCAGATTTCATGCTGGATGGCGGTGGTTTGTTNCTCTTTCGCCCGGCCTCTCTTCCCCGTCCGTTCTCCTCTGCGTGCGTGCTTCCGCTTCTCCCTCGTCCCCGCGCCCTAACACCCCTCCACGTTTTTCCTCGCCGATTTCGGCCGCATTTTTCTCCCGCCCGCGGAGTTCACGCCCCTCTTCCNCACGTTTTTCCTCGCCGATTTCGGCCGCATTTTTCTCCCGCCCGCGGAGTTCACGCCCCTCTTCCGCCCGCTCCCTGCCATTTTTCGTTCCCGCACGCCTCGTAATCCGGGCGGCGCCCAGGTATGGGATGGGCCCCTCTGGCTGCTGCCGCCATGCTGTCTGCGGCCCAATTCTTGCTCCTTCGCCCCTGGCCGCACTGCTCGTCTCGTGCGCAAGGGGAGTATTGCCGGCTTCCCTGACGTCCTGAGTGCGGGGCGCGGGTATAGGGCGTATCTGGTCCCTTGCGACCTTACGCATTTTTCCCAGTTCATCCTCCGCCCAGTACACATTTCCTTGG
Source organism: Clitarchus hookeri (assembly GCA_002778355.1). Lineage (NCBI taxonomy): Eukaryota > Metazoa > Arthropoda > Insecta > Phasmatodea > Phasmatidae > Clitarchus > Clitarchus hookeri. Next base: position 10,852 of record NQII01000902.1, read on the forward strand.
CGCCCCGCGATGATATACGGCCCTTCCCATTTCGGTGCGAATCCGGCACAGTATTTCTCACTGGCCCGGCTCAGAGGATGCGTGCGCAAAAATACCTGCTGGGCTTCGGGTAGGTGGTGTTCATTGCAGGTTAGTTCCGGGTACTTGCGTTGGATGTACCTTTGTTGGTTCTTTCGTGCCGTGCCTGTTCTTAGAATTGCTGCTTTCCTTATGGTTTCTGGTCCGGGCAGCTCCATCGACTCGGTTTCCCATTGCCATTCCCCAGGGCGGCGGAGAGTATACCCGAGGATAAGTTGGCTGGGTAAAGTGCCTAGGGCATCATTGTGTCGGCGCCGCAGTGTGTGTAGTATCTCAGGGATGTGCATGTCCCATTGGGCGTGGTTTTCGCCCATCCGAACGCGCAGGTTTTTCTTTAGCTCCTGGTTTCGGCGTTCGGTGGGATTGGCCTGGGGGCGATATGCGGGCGTTGTCCAGTTCTCCGCCCACCATGCTTCACACGCCTTCGCCCACTTTGTGCCGGTGAATTGGGGGCCGTTATCCGTTAGGATGCACTTCGGGTACCCCCACCTGGGGAAAACCTCCCGCTCCATTTGTCGTATAATTGTGCCTGCTTCCTGATTGGGTACAGGGAAGGCCTCCGTCCACCGGGAGAACTGGTCGGTTATGACGAGCAGGTAGCGTTTTCCCCGGGGTGTCCTGGGATATGGGCCCATAACGTCCGCGGCGAGGTGTGTCCACGGCGTCGTGGGTCGTCTGGGCGTGTACCGCGTCTTCGGCACCGGGTATGCCTTACTTGCGCAGCACGTTTGGCATCTGGCGACGTACTCCCGGACTTCCCGCGCGACCCCGTGCCATGTGTATCGGGTAGACAGGGCCCTTAATGTCTCCGGTCCCCCGGGGTGTCCCGCGTGGGGGTGGTCGTGATAATGTCCGCAGAGGCTGGGTCGTAATTCTTTGGGAACCCAGATCTTCCACTGTTCGGTTCGCGGGTGGGTCCTCGCCCAGACTACGCCGTCCCTTACCTCATATTGTTCGGGGTGACGCTCCATCAGTCCCGGTAGGGCGGGATCGGCCTGCTGTAGATCCTGCAGTAGTTCCTTATTTTCCCGGAACTTGATCAGTTGGAGTCCCATGTGCCCTCGCTGGGGAGACTTCGGTGGGGAGGGGGGGAGCATACGGTCCCAGTCGTCCGCCCCTCTGTCTTGGTCGGATCCTTGTGGTTGACGGGATAAGGCGTCCGGTAGTTCGTTGGTCGACCCTGGGCAGTGTTCTATGGTGAACGAAAATTCCATCAGAAACAACGCCCACCTCCCCAACTTGGCCCTCTCGTTGCTCTTGGTTCTTAGCCAAGTGAGGGCCTTATTGTCTGTTCGGAGGACGAAGGGCCTGTCTTCCAAGTAGTACCTGTACTTGCGGACTGCCCAGATCACCGCCAAGCACTCCTGCTCATTGCTGTGGTATCGGCGCTCGGCCTCTTTGAGCATCGTGCTGGCGTAGGCGATGATTCGTCGCGGGCGCTGTGGCTGCTCTTGATATAGGACCGCCCCCATTCCGGTTCCGCTGGCGTCCGTCTGCAGAATCAGGGGTAGCCCGGGCAAAGGGCGACATAACATGTCTATGTTACCGTACCGCACCTTAATTTCTCGGAAGGCCCTCTCATGTTGGTCGCTCCACCTCCAGCGGGCCGTTTTTGGTAGCAGCTCGTTGAGGGGTGCCATAAGAGGGGCGACATCTTCGACGAAGTCGCGGAGCCAGTTACACAAGCCCAGGAAACGCCGCAACTGCCTCCGGTTTGTCGGCGTCCTGGCGTCCTCGATTTCCCGCACCTTCTCGGCTTTAGGATAATTTCCTTCCGGGGTGATTACGTGCCCTAGGTACTCTACCTGAGTTTTTCCGAAATGGCACTTCTCCAGTCGGCATGTTAGTCCGTGGAGTTCGAAGCGTTCCAGTACTTGTCGCAGGTGTACCTGGTGTTCTGCCCAGGTGCGGGAATACACGATCACGTCATCGAGATACGCCAGGCAAAATTTTCCGCTGTAGCCCGTGAGTACTACGGCCGACATCAGCCGCTGGAAGGTAGCCGGTGCATTTTTCAGGCCGAAGGGCATTACTCGAAACTGTAAGGTTTCGCCCTCGGGAGTGGTGAACGCGGTATATCTACGTGACTCTGGGTGCACGGGGATTTGCCAGTATCCGCTGCGCATGTCCAGAGTGGAGAATATACGCGCGTCCCCGAGGTCGCGGAGCATATTGGCGATGTTTATTGCGGGAGGGGCCATTGGGTGTGTTACGTCATTCAGGGCTTGGTAGTCTACGCAGAATCGGAGTTCCCCACCCTTCTTGGGCACTAGTACTACCCTGGCATTGTATGGGGAGTCCGTCGGCTCCACTATCCCTTGTTCCTTCATCTCGGTCACCTGGTCGAGGATGATCTGTCGGCGGTGGGCCGACGGGTTACCCGGGCGGCAATATATGGGGCGCGTGTCCTTTACCCAGATTTCATGCTGGATGGCGGTGGTTTGTTGGAGGCGGCCATTGTTCCCGAATATCGCCGCATGGGTGTTTATTATACGTACTAACGCCCGCAGCTGGTCGGGTCTTAACTGGTGGTTTACCTCTTTGTCAGCTATGGCTCTTGGCCCTTCCGTGTTTACGGGAGCCTCCCAGTTCACGTCCATTCTGTCCCAAGGTTGCCCGAGGATCACTTCTTCCGCTAACTGCGGGGCGCAGAAGAACTCCGTGGCGACGGTCTCGACCCCCGTGTCTACTGGCAAGGTGATTTTTCCCTCTATTGTTAGCCGGGATTCTGTCTGGGCCATTTGGACGCGCCGGGTATCTCTCTTCATAGTTTGTCTTTTTTCAGACGTCAGCAGTTGGCTTCTGATAAAATTGCCGGCCGCGGCTGTGTCTAAGATCGCCGAGACGGCGTGTCCATTGATCCGGGTTTCTATGTGCGGGGCTTGCGTGGTTGACTCCGGGTCGCCTACTGTGTATACCTGTCTCAGTCTAGGGCATGTCGATTTTTTTGATTTCCTTTTTCAAAAAATGAGGGGTGTCAAAAAGTTGTATTTTGGTTACCGATTCACAAATATATTTACATGAACTGGCAATTACATTGTTTTGCTTGGTAAATAGTTACTTCAATTTCGTGATATTTTCACGTTTCATGTAAAATTCGCAGCAAACTCTCTTCTCTCAAGAAGTGCCTTTTTATCATTATTTCTGTTTGTACTTCTGCTCTAAGGTTAAGAATATACTTATATTATACTATGACATCTGAAAAATATTTTATGCCACTCGTAAAAGTGTTTAAACTAGCAATACTCATTTGCAGCTGAGCGTCTTTTTATTAATTTTTATTAATATCATACAAATAGTGACATTTTCTTTTCTTTCTTTTTCCAGGCACGAATAGTTTCTTCCAATTACAAAATCTGAAAATTCGGAACCATGGCTAGTAAAAGGAAGACAAGATTGGCAACTTCCACTCACATGAGTAACTTCATTGGAACTGGTCGAGAAATGCTGCCTTCCGAACTCCCAACTCTGCGTGATGTTCTAAGATATGGGCTTCTGCTAAGAGAACAGAGTGTAGAGAATGCCACAAATTACCCAGCAGCCACTCTTGCAAAGGATATTTATCCAAAAGTGCTTGAACAGTGGGAGCGAGCAAACAGTTGTTTTGTGGTGCCAATTTTAAATTCAAGAGTCACAGTCCTGAAGAAGATAGAAGAAAACTGGGAAAAGGCCAAAAACATATCACTTGGCAGAGGAAAACTGGAAGTGAAAGAGGCTTTCATAGCAACATTAGACAAGCTCTTTGACATCCTAAATTGCAAGTGTGAGATTAAGCTATGTCCAGAATTTGAGGGTCCATGTCCAGGTGGTGCCGGCTGTAAACATGAAGTGCACATCTCCTGCTCTTATTCTAAGGATATGAAGATCTCTGTCAAAGAACTAATGTTTATTAATAGTCAAAGAGAGAAGGTTGGATCTGTTGGACAGCATCAAATTGGATTACCTGATCTATCGGAGCACAGAAGACAAATTAAAAAGCAGAAGAGGCCAGAAGATGAATTAAGAAAAATTTATGAATATAAGCTGAAAAGGAAGGAAGAATTAACATTACAACCAGATGAAGTTCTTTCCTCTGACGAAGATGAAGAGCCAACTGATGTTACAGATGAAGAATCTGAAGTTCCTTTGCAGATTCCATGTGATGATTCTGATGTACCTTCTACTTCAAGTACAAGTCAATATAATACATTACAATTGCGCAATGTTGCATTGCAAAGTATTAGGTATGATGTCGGTCTACGTGCTACAGCTGCCATTACAACAGCTGCATTTTTGGATGCTGGATTAATTACTGAAGGAGACAGNTCGGTCTACGTGCTACAGCTGCCATTACAACAGCTGCATTTTTGGATGCTGGATTAATTACTGAAGGAGACAGGAGGCTTGTGGTTGATCACATATTTCATTTTTCCCGTGTTCTTTTTCATATGAAAGCACTTGATGTAGAATTTCATGCTCGATGCAGGACAGGCAGTATTGAATGTATCTTCTTTGATGGACGCCAAGATTTCACTAAAGTTCTGTTACAGGCAGATAACTCAAGTCATCAGNCTTTGATGGACGCCAAGATTTCACTAAAGTTCTGTTACAGGCAGATAACTCAAGTCATCAGTTTCCAAGTATTGTTAAAGAAGAGCATTACACTGTTTGCAGTGAGCCAGGTGGAAGGTATCTTTGCCATTTTACTCCAGAGAAAGACTTAACGAAAAGGAAACCTGCTGAAGTTATTGCTAACCATCTTGTGGATTTTTTTAAAAAAAACAGCATTGATAAAAGTTTGCAGGCCATTGGTGGTGACTCAACGAATGTTAACACTGGTTGGGAAGGAGGGGTCATGCATTGGGTTGAGGCAAAGCTGAATCGTAAACTCATCTGGTTGGTTTGTGCTCTTCATACTAATGAGCTACCTTTGCGGCACTTGATCACCGAGTTGGATGGAAAAACTTTGTCTAACAAGTGGAGTGGTAAGATTGGCAACATGCTTGATGCCGCAACGAACTTGAAATCAATCCCTCATTTGTCAGAATATCCTTTCCAGAGCCTTTGGTTCCATTGAGTGACACTGTTGTCAAAGATCTCTCAACAGATCAGGCTTATGGTTACAGGATAACTCAGGCCATAAGGACAGGTGTACTTCCAATTGATCTGGCATTACTAGAAATTGGTCCTGTAAGCCACTCTCGGTGGTTAACAACTGCAAATAGGATTTGTCGCATATGGGTTTCAAAACATGGCCTTAAAGGCAACAACTTGAAGACATTACAACTGCTTGTGGAATACATTGTTGGCATTTACTATCCCTGCTGGTTTACAATTAAATTGAAATTCTCTTGGGTGGAAGGACCTCGCCACATTCTATATCAATTGAAGCTCCTAAAATCTCAGAAGAAGGCAGTAGCAGATATTGTTTTGCCAACAATCCAACGTTCATCGTGGTTCGCATTTAGTGAAATGGTGCTTCAGACACTTTTATGCTCGGAAGACCAAGAAGAAAGGAAAGCAGGGGTCCAGAAGATAACTGAATTAAGGAAGCAAGATGATGATACACCAGGAGACCTATCTGTTCGGCCTAGGAAAACACCTGCAGTACATCCAAATGCAACTTCCCTTTTGGAACTGATAGACTTGTCAAAAAAAGTATATGAACCTCCACTTACTTGTAAACTCAAAATATCAGAAATAAGAAAGTTTGTTGAAGAGCCAATGCAAGTTCCAAAGTGGCCATGTCATGGAGAGTCCGTAGAGAGGTGTGTGGAACAAGTAACAGAGGCTTCTGGCAAAGTGTATACTCATGAGAAACGAGAAGGATTCATTAGAGGCCAGGAAGCAAGCAGAAGAATGATGTCTAGGAATGAATCGAAGCAAGATTTGATAAATATTGTCGGTTGAAGATTTTTAGATTTTTTACAATGTGTTTTTGGTGTTTCATAATAAAGACAAAATACAAATAAAATTGTTTGAGCTCATTAAATTACTTTTTGAGCAAATTTTGTTGGAGTTAATATTAAGTTATCCCCTTTTTTCGGAAATATCAACATAGATTATAATCAAGAGCAAATTTACCAAGGTAAATCTTTATGAATAAGGAAAAATCTTTCAAATAAGGATATTACACATCAAAAGGAACATTTTTGGACCCCCTCATTCGTAAAAATCACCAATTTTTATTTTTGCCCTCCAAATTGACACGTCCTACTGTCTCACCCTTTGATTTATGCTGGGGACACCGGGTGTCTCGTGGTCCCAGCGCGCGCGTTTCCCGCCCCTAATCCCTGGGGAGCTGCCTTCCCTGTTCCTAGGGGGGCGTTCCAGGCTGCTCTTTCCCTTTCTACAGCGATCCGGGTTTTTATGACTGGACAATCCCGGTGGAGATGCCTCCCTGGGCAGTACCAGCAAAGTGGAGGGCCTCCACTTTCGCTCTTGTCTGCGCTATTCTGTATCGTCCGCTCCGGGCGGGCGGTAGGTGGGGGGGTGGGGAGGTGAGTCCCGTCCCTCACCACGCGCATTTCCCGATAGTCGACTTCTGCTTCTTTCGCTCTTTCTACGAGTTCTTCCATCTTTATTGCCCTTGGGTGGCGAAGGACGCTTCTTAGGGCCGGTATTAATAGCCTCGTGATGATGCCGACTCCCTCCGCTTCTGTTCCCTCTGGTGCAATGCGTGCATACATTTGTGCCTTCCTCCGAATGAATATTTCTACCTCTTCCTCGCTTTGTTGTTGTTGGGTGTAAAACTCGGTTCGTAGCCCGGTTATCACCTCTTCTCCCGCGAACTTGCTGCTCAGTCGGGCCGCGAACTGTTCCCATGTTGCTATAAATTCCCCATATCTGTCCCACCAGCTGAGGGCGGCTTGCTTTAATTGCTCGCGTGCCTTCTGCACCCACCGCCTCCTGGGAACACCCCCTGTCCGGAACTCGTGTTCACAATTCTGTATAAATAGTTCTGGATCTTCGTGGGGTCTCCCTGCGAACTCCGGCAGGACCATTTCCTCTACTATTCCCTGTCTTCCCTCTGCCCGGGTGTCCCGGGTTTGGTCTGTGTTTGACGGGAGCTCCCCGTTTGTCCGTTTCTGGCACATTCCGCACTGGTATACCCAGCCTCTTGTGCCCTCGGCTCTTTCAGGCCACCCTATACATCGGTTGTGGAATGCCTGGTTACAGGTGGTGCACCGAGTCAGGCGCGTGTTGTGTCCCGGGCAGTTCGGGAGGTCGCACTGTGTCTGCGGCTCCTGACAATCAAGGCACTGGTACTCTGTTCCTTGTGTCGGCCAGAAAACATCGGGGCAGCCAATGCATTGATTGCATTGCCGCCGCGGGCAATTGCGGCACTGTACTATATATAGGCCCGTGCCTTGGCATCGCGGGGTTCTGCACTGTTCCCTCGTTTGCCCCCGCTTTCGCTGTGTGGTAGTATGTAACCCGGGGATGCCCTGGTCCATATCTCGTTTCCTTCTTCCTGGGACTGCGCCCTCCCCTTTCTTCTAAACTACGCGCTCGTCTGCGGCCTGTCATGTTCGCCTGGGTTTTTATTGCCTCTCCTTCCTCGGTTATACTGTCGGTAAGTTGGACGCCACGAGTTTTAAATTTTACGACTAACTCGAAGTTGCGAGGGTTGGTTTATGACTCCCCTGAAGTCGTAAATGTGTTAGCTAGCTCGGTCGGGGCACGGTCCTTTATTTTGTTCTTGCTTCCATCTTACAGATTTCAGCTCGCCTTCACGTTGGGCGCCAAAATTGACAACTACCAAAGCTGTGGTTTGGACGAAGGTGTTGACACTCTTGTCTAAAGGTCCAATTTACTAATGAATCAACACATGGCGATTGAGAGTTCAAGAAAAATCTCTAGTTTTATTATGGCTGGAACAAGTTATAATTGACACACGAGCTCTCGAGACAACTCCCTCCCTTTTATACGTATGCTCCATATTGTTCGCGTCGGGGGGGGAGGTAATACTCTTCGCACTTGCTGGGTGATTCCAAATATCCGTTGCACTCGCGGGATAACTACTCAGGGTCCTTCACACTCGCAGGATGACTGTACTTATCTGGCTTAGTTGGTCCTGCAGTTGAGGTCTGGTGAGCTGGAACTGGCAGGACTCTGCGTCTGATGGCGGCTGGCTGCCGCGGTCGTTTTCTCCCGGAATCACTCCGCTGCCTCGGAGTCTCGTCGGCCGACTCCCGTTGGCGTCCCGTCTCGGACCCGCTCCTCGATCCCGTCGGCTGACTGCTGCGACTTACTGCTCCCGACTGACTGACTGGTTCCTTCCTTTCTCCCCTCGTTTTGTAGTCTGCCATCGCTATATTCAAACTGCCTCGTCTCTGCATGTGGTCCCGGGGGGTTTGTTGGGTCTCCCTGAGTAATAAAACACGTGCGTCCGGCCTTCTGGCGCACATGGTCCGGCGTTGTCCCTATCGATTCTGGTATGGGCGCTTCATTGTCTCGTTCTGCACGTGCTACTTGGCGGGTGGCCTTTGGTTCAGCGCGCGCACGTGGTCCTTCCCTTGTCCCCGGATATAGCCGCTATTCTTCCCGTACGCCCGCTAAAAGCTTTTATTGCGGCGCAGCCGAGAAACAGATAACAACTTCCGGCCATACTGATAAGAACTTCCGGCACGAGCCAACATCCGGTGCAGGTCGTTACACGCTAAGATTTTTCAAGGCCAGACCTGTTTTATTTGTTTGGTGCAGGGAAATGATAGGGGTCTGTTTTATTATTAAATTGAAACATTTTAATGTATGATATTATTTATTATGCAACGTAAACATACTGTACATGACCTAACATTCTTACATCACCATTAGTACCAACTAATTTTTTAAAAATCCAAATAGCATCTCCAAGTTCAAATCGCAACTTACGACGAGAATACAATACAGGGTTCGATGCAATACTAATAACAGAATTAGATGTAGCAACCAGTTCATTGATGGCGAAAGTCTTCCAACATATTATATCTCTTGAATCTAGTTGACTTAAAAAGTTGACTCCTGAGACAGTGCTGTTGTGTGGATGTCTGTAAAAGCTTGGGCGCTTTTATCGTAACTGTTTGCGTTGTGGGGTGTGGCGCCGGGTCGCGCGCGGTATGGCACACTAACTCTACTGTGCCAGCGCGCGTTCAATATTTCCCATGGCAGATAACGCTATCTCTGTGCGGCGTCGTCCGGGCGGCGCGAATAAACATCCGTCCATGTTTTTTATCACGTTGACGCATTGCGCAATGAGCAAGCAGGATGTGCTCGATACGTTCTTATCTTTGTTTGCTTGTTTGTACTGGTGTGTCGCGGTGGAGTCGCACGCTGATAAGACGCCTCACATCCACGCCTTTATAGAGTGTTGCGAGCGTTACAGTTTGTCAGACGTCGGTGAGGTCTTGCGCAGTTACTTTGGTGCCGTTAACGTGCAGTCTGTGAAGAATAAGTTGAATACTTTGAAGTATATTTCTAAAGAGGATCGTTCGCCACTCTTTAATGTAAGTCCATCTTATTTGCATTTTGGTTATCAATTATTTGCTTGGTTGCGTACCGCGAGGCGTTTTAGTGTGTTGGATCCATTTGTTGTGAAGAATTTTACTCAGCGTCGTTTTATTAATGAAGCCTTTAACGAGTACCGTCGTTCGCAAAAGAGTGTCGGTTTGTTCAGTTGTGTTAGGTCTTATTTTGGTTGGTTTAACGATGTTGTTCAGTGGCATAACGATTGGGTCAGATTCGGTTGGCATCACAAGAAGAAACAATTGTATTTGTATGGACCCATATTAATATATCATATTTTTTATTATGCAACGTAAACATACTGTACATGACCTAACATTCTTACATCACCATTAGTACCAACTAATTTTTTAAAAATCCAAATAGCATCTCCAAGTTCAAATCGCAACTTACGACGAGAATACAATACAGGGTTCGATGCAATACTAATAACAGAATTAGATGTAGCAACCAATTCATTGATGGCGAAAGTCTTCCAACAAATTATATCTCTTGAATCTAGTTGACTAAAAAAATTGACGCCTGCGACAGTGCTGTTGTGAGGATGTCTATAAAAACACACCTCGAGTATGCCGGACCCATTATGCGCAGTCATTCCTTGTAAAGCAAATCTGAACATGAAACTCGAAAGTACAAAACTCTCTTCAGCTGTAGTAACTTGCTTACAAAAATGTGATACATCTCAAGACCTGTTGTTCGGAGTATTGGATCATTCGATTGCGACCTTATGAAAGATGATTCACATTTCGTTAAGCAAGTTACTACAGCTGAAGAGAGTTTTGTACTTTCGAGTTTCATGTTCAGATTTGCTTTACAAGGAATGACTGCGCATAATGGGTCCGGCATACTCGAGGTGTGCTTTTACAGACATCCACACAACAGCACTGTCTCAGGAGTCAACTTTTTAAGTCAACTAGATTCAAGAGATATAATATGTTGGAAGACTTTCGCCNCAACTTTTTAAGTCAACTAGATTCAAGAGATATAATATGTTGGAAGACTTTCGCCATCAATGAACTGGTTGCTACGTCTAATTCTGTTATTAGTATTGCATCGAACCCTGTATTGTATTCTCGTCGTAAGTTGCGATTTGAACTTGGAGATGNCTGTTATTAGTATTGCATCGAACCCTGTATTGTATTCTCGTCGTAAGTTGCGATTTGAACTTGGAGATGCTATTTTTTTAAAAAATTTTGTATATGACGCTAAAGATATGTGAACACAATTTGTTACAAACACATCTTGCCTTATTAACATGTGGACATAAGGATTTCTGTATTATACGAATACTCGGTCTATATTCTTTCCTATAATGTGCTGTAAGTCATGCTGCCATTGAAAGAACTGTATTTAAATTAATTGTTAATGTATAAAGCATTTTTGACTAGTTTACAAAATACTCAATTTTTAAGATATGGCACAAATTTCAATAATTTTTTGATGCACTGGTTAAGTCGAATTTAAGCTTCAATTTTGCCCTTTTATAATTAGTACGTGAGTAGTATTCTCTAAGATTGGTTTGAAATACTGTGGGCACTTGCGGCGAAGCACACCTGACGTTGAGAAACCGGCCAACAGAGAGTGCACTGTTAGCGATCAGTCTGTCTTCCGGTGGGCCGCTTGCAAAGACTCCGCATTGGCAGCATTGCCGTATCTGTATATGTGAGGTGAAAAAATGTGTGGCAAATAAAAACTGTAATGGGTAAAAGGAAAACTTCTTACCGCAGTAAGAAGAGAAATAAAAAAGCCTTAGCGAAAATTTTATTTTGGCGAAAAAGAAAAGAGGGTCTGTGTTACAAGGTAACACAACGCGGACGTAACAAGCTAAAGTAAACAAACCCCAAGATTCTCTGCAGTAAGTGAATGAAAACAGTATTTGCATTAGCTGCAGTATTAATATTTATTATAATGAATCTAAATGTAAATTTATTCGTTTCATTTCAAATTTTCATCATTAGTTTAATTTTTTTTTTATTCGTCACTGCAAAATAATATTAAGTGGAAAAACTAAACCGTCATGCAAATTAATTCTTTTCTTAATTTTTAACTACACTTTAATTACCAATTATATAATTTTCCTTGGAAGTGTTTTGATTTATAATAAATTAGTTATATTTCTGCCTGCGTGAGTTACGGCGTGTGCATAAGCGTGCACTTGTATGTCGGAGACTAGATCAGAGACAAGTGAAGATGTAAACTGTTGAGGTTTATGGGTTTCTTCTGTAATAAAACTTTTTATTTACAACACTATAACAATGATACAGCAAGAAAGACGTTGTGCTAAAAAAAGGCGTAGTTTTACAGTGGCATCGCCTAGTCACAGTTATACCAGCCAAGCAGGTGACAATTATGACAACTAAACAATTTGTTTTCAAACAATACAAAATGTTAAACTTTTATATTTAATATGACCAAGGCATTGTGTTATGACAAACAACAGTTTGCAGACTGTAACAATACTTCAAGGAAAAAAATTCTTAAGCATCAGTTTAGCTAAGTGAATAACTTCTTTATTGTATAAATATAGTAAAGCATTTTCTCTTGAATACTGAAGCGCAAAATTAACTAACGTAGTGACCCCAATCTATTTTGCGCATTCAAACCTGACTTCATTTCATTGCAACATGAAAGCAAAAGGATCATTATTGTACTGAAATTAAATATTGAAACAAACATATAATAAATTTTTTTGTTATTTAATTTTTATTGTTTTGTTTTAATTTATGCAGCACCCGTCACTATTTCCTCAAATAGTGTGCACAATTTGTTTGTCTTGTTTGTGTGTTACTTACATTTCTGTACGTGTGACCAACAGTTATTTGTATGCAATTGAGGGGTTTATTTGGATAAGGTAATATCCTCAAAAAAATACTTCACACGAAAATTTTTTTTTGTTTCCCAGTCGTAATTAACATAATAATTTTAAAAGTTCCATTCTTTCAGAAATATTAGTTGTAATTGAGAGAATAAGGCATATAATAATAAAATAACGTCAATCAAACACATTTTATAAAAAAAAATTAAGACCACTGCAAATTAATTTTTTTAATAAAATGAGTCATTGTCCAGATTAATGCTTCAATTACAATTAATTGCATGTCTTAAATTCACTTGTATGATGTATACAATTAATTGTATATCTTAATTCATTTGCGTATCTTATACAATTTTGGCATGTCTTCTGTTCATTTCCTTGTAACCTACATACAATTATATACGACCCATGTTAATTTTTAGGTGATCTGCATCCAGTTGCATATGCCTTAGATATGCATATGCCTTGCATATGCCTTACATGCTTATCATCTAGTAAGTTCCATGCCATCTACTTTCTTCTGCATTTCTGTTTCTCATCACCATCCATAATGTTGATGGTGCTGGTATGATATTATGTTCAACCTGTAGAAATTAGTTATGAGGACTATACATGTTCATGGGAATATGTGTGTGTGTATATGTATACATACACATACAGACACACAGGATGATTATTGAGGAATTATCATCCCTTACAGATCTTATTCCTTAAGTAATTTGGAGCAAATTATGTTATATAAATTTGGCTTTTAGTCGCAATATTTACAGGGTAATCCTAAAAATTGGAAACGCACCACAGTGAACAGCTCATGATAATTTGCTTCCTGTTTGACTATTGAAGTGAACAGCACATCTTTGACCATCGTAAAGTGTAACTAACTGTTTCACAGTGTCGTGCATGATCACAGCGTGTTTCTGCACATTTATTGTGGTTGTAGCCTTTGGTTGTGGGGTATAGTCATTGTGTTACAATGCCACATACATTTTCCACAGAATACACCGATATGGTGTTTGATGCTCAAATGTAAACAACAAAGTATAATAACAATGATATTTTCTTTACTCCTGAAAGGGTTATTTGTTATTTCTTCCCTTTTCATATTTTCATAACTACTCTATAAATATTGAGAATAGGACCCACAGTTATATGGCATATTTTGTTCTAAATGACTTAAGGAAAAAGCAGTGTGAGTAGTGGTAACTCCTCGTAAATTACCCCATGTGTGTGAGAGAGAGTAAATATATATAATATGCATTACACATATATACAAACACAGCATTAATTTAATTGTAGGAAGTGTTTTCAAGATTTAATTTCCTTGGTTTTTACCAGATATGTAAACCTATGTCACGAAAATTAAACTTTTGAATAGTGAAGTAACTTTGACATGAACCCAAATTCATGGGTCTCCGCGACCATTTGCTGCACCACAGTAAAACAGCATCACCATGCCGATAGCAAGATCATTGGGTGAGACAGTCAAAAACAGGTTCTCGACAGTGTTTGGGAAAGCACCCGGTTCGCCCAGCAACGCGTGAATTAGCTGAGGGTCTCACTTTGATCCGACCACGTGGCCGACATCACGACAGCATCGTGGTTCGGATCCCAACCGATCAGTACGTGTGTTAACACTCAGCGCTGCGCCGTCAGGGCATAGCACGAATGTAGGCGACACCAGGATTTGTAGCACCCCTGTTCAGGACACATACGAACAACTCACACCATGGCGCAACACAAGGTGTTTGAGAGTGTTAGTGACCCCCAAAAGCACAGCCTTATAATTCCCAGTTTACACCAAGTGTACACCAGAAATGAACTATGATTTAAACGTCATTTCTGATTACGTCAAAGTGAAATACCAACTACTTCCTACTTGGCGCACTGCTTTCACCTGTGGCAACCTAAGCTGAGCCCCCACAGGCATCACACCTGACTGGGAGCATGTCAGTTTATGTGTTTTTCTTTATGTATAGGGAGTGTGTGCCAGTTGTACTGGCACTTGTTTCATATCACTATGTAATTCTGTTAATTTTTTTTCTTATTTATAGGGTTTTTCGCCAAATATTTTTTTTCCCCCTTCATCGGAATGTGCTTCAGTTGTGCTTAATATTTTGTTTATTCACTTTGAAGTTGTAAAACAAACTTTATTATCTGAAAATTTTGTAATGTTTAAATGTTTAATAGTTTATTGTATTTAATATTTCTTGCTTAAGGAAATATTTTTCTTTAAATATTTTAATTATTTATGTTTATAATACTGTGCAAACTCGTAATTTACAATTACCAAAATGAAAAAAAAAATTTGTGAATTATTATATGTCTTTCTTAACTTTCAATATATGTACCGATTAGTCATACGGGACCAAAATGTCCGGAGCATACCTTGGTATTTATCGCTTTCTGCTCAGGTAGCTTCCTTCTTCGCTTTCTCGCCATGCAGCATGTAGTCCACTTACGTTTTTTCACTTTTGGATAAATTTGTTTGTGGATGTTTTATTTTGCGATGCGTGATCTTATTATTTTTTGTGATTATAATCTTTTTCGAGCTTTATTTTGCATTTATGTCTAGTGGTTCCCAGCATGGCTTAATCTTGTGGCCAGCTATTTCATTCTGATGTGTTGTAAGCTGCAAACCCGATCGTGGCATAGTCATTGTGACAATGATTCCACTTCTTTCGGCTGGCACCGTAGTGACTTCTGAATTTTTTGCCTGCTGCATGTGCTTGGGAGTGCTCCGAACTTTCTTGTTTGATGTGACGTCAGTTGATGTTTGTGTAATTTTTTGGACAGTTCAACTACAAAATAATTTTTTGTCTTTAACTTAAAATAATAGTAAATATAATGTATTAATAGTAAATTTTCAGTAATGAAAGTTTTAAAATCAAGCGATTGCGGTTACCAGATGATGTAGTCATGGCCATATAATATTTTAAAAAAAGGAGATTATAGTTGTTAAAAGCCATTTGGTTAATATTTAAAAAAATAAGAAAACTGATATACTCATGCAAAAAACATTTATTTATTTGGTTACACACACACACACATATATATACTGTGGCAAATAAAAATGTTTTAATAGAACAGTTGTTCAAAAAAAAGAAATAATTTTATAACTATGAAATTGTGATTGATAAAAGTTTGAGGTACACCATGAGTGTACCTATTACTTAATTGTTGCTGTATGTAACGAGCAAAACACGAGCACGCCCATATATTTTGATTTCAGTAGTAAATCCTAGTCTAAACAGGAAGTCTAGATCCCACCTTGTGTTCTAACGAGAGTACCTACGGGTGCTACATAACATGTAACAGAGTGTGGTTCCTGTTTGTAGATAGGAGTTTTTTGATTTCTGCATGCTTGCTGTATGTGTTCCTTTGAGATTTGGGCATGTGCAAATGATGTTGGTAAGAGCTCTGTGCCTTAACATTTAAGTTAAGTTAGGTGTGTTTTTTTTTGTGTAATTATGTAGTGTTCTGATACCATTATATTTTGTATTGTTCCAGAAGTTATTTTCAAGTGTGAATGCCAGTATGAGTGCACCATCAGACAGGGTATAAGAACGTGAAACACATCAGTAGCGTTTAGAAGCACATTAGTAGTTAGAAATAGTAGGTTCAGCGCCAAGGGAAAAGTGGTGGGGAACGAGAGGTGGTCATCTTGGATTCAAAGTCATGGTCAAATTTTCAAAATTTTTCAAAACAATTATAATTTTTTTTTAAATTCATTTAAAAAAAATTATTCTCAAAATTTATTTATTTGAAATATTTTTTTAAAATTGTTTTTTCGAACATTTCACCCCTCGTCCCCGAGAAGAATCCCCGAGTGAGATTCGTCCCCGCGACGAATCCCTGATCCCTACTTCATGCTCTTGCAATTCCACATCGTCCCCGCCACAACTCCCCTACTTAATGCTCTTGCATTCTAGATCATCCCCGCCACAACACCCCTACTTCATGCTCTTCCATTCCAGATCCTCTCCGCCACAAATCCCCTGCTTTATGCTCTTGCATTCCAAGTCGTCCTCGCGACGACTCCCTAATCCCTAATTCTGATCCCCACTTCATGCTCTTGCATTCCAGGTTGCCCCTGCGACGACTCCCCTACTTCATGCTCTTGCATTCCAGCTTGTTTCCGCGACTAACATGCACACCTCACTTCAGCAGCGCTGCTTTCACACGCAGGTGCACACACACATGCATACACACACCCATCATGCACACATGCACATACACATGCATACACACACCCATCATGCACATATGCACATACACATGCATACACCTGCCATGCACACACACATCATTTACCTACACCTCGAGGTAGCGCCGTTGCCCTCACACTTACCATCCACATGGTACAGGCATGTGGACGACGGGTCCCGGACTGGGGACCGGGCAGTACACTATTCTTGTGACATCTCCAATATGTCTTAGGTAATGACACAAGTAGAGTGTACAGGTAGTTTACATTGCAGCAACCATCTAGAAGAAAACAAACTGAACAGATGAACGGTATAGCAATGGGAAAGAGTACTGAAGAGAGAAGGGCACTACAGTGTGTCGTCAACACAGTGCGATGGAAAAAACCAAGAGATACTAGCCACATGCCTGACAAGATGAATATGACTTTAGCATGTGCTACAGTATGCTGGAAACAACCAACAGCATCGACAGCATACCTGGCAAGACACTGCTTGCATGTGCTACAGCATACCTCTGGAAAAAAACACGTACAGGACATACTGGTAACATATCTGGCAAGATAAGATTCATGCATGCATGAGCTACAGCGTGCTACCAGCCAGCATACCTGACAAGAAGAAGAATGCAACTCTTGCATGTGCTACAGCATGCTGGAACATACTGCGGGAACCAATAGTATACCCGACAAGACGACAACTTTTGCATGTGCTCCAGTATACTAGAATACAGCAGGAAATACTGATAACATTCCTGACAAGATAGGATCATACCTCTTGTATGAGCTACAGTATACTACCAGTCAGCATACCTGGTAAGAAGAAGAAATAGCTCTTGCATGTGCTACAGTATGCTAAATGAGACATATGGCTACCAACACCCTCAACAATATACCTGGCAAGAGGAATACGACACTTGTACGTGCTCTAGTACACTGCTGGAAAAAAAACTCTCTGGAGGCAGACATATATATATANATATATATATATATATATATATATATATATATATATATATATATATATATATAAGTATGTGTGCCTGGCCCAGAGCGGTTTTTTTAGGTACGATAACCATAGGGGGCGGTATGTATGGCAATGTCCAGGACTTTCCGCTTGTCGTCCATCCACGAAAGAGCTAACTTGTTGTGATGGTACGACCTAATATTACTAACCTGTACTCTCGTCTTGCGCTGGGCCAAAAGGATATGCAGATAATCATCAAGTGTTATAGTCTTTTCTACAACACTCTTTTGTATCCCCTTCGTGCACTTTACTACCTTATCGCGGCAGTGGTATGCCTACAGCTTCGCCCTCAGCCCGACAAACTCATCCATATCATTGGCTCCACACTCTCATCCTTAAATATGCCATTAACATTGGCATTGGCAGGGGAGTAGCAGGGATGAGTAGGAAGGTAGGCGCTGGTGTCGAACTCGGACATGAGTGCCTGGTCTGAGGCAAGGTCGCTGTAGAAGTCGGGGCAGGTGAACTCCATGATCAATGTATCTGTGTCTGTATACACGAGACCCACACTACCCCCATACCGCGCCCTCATCACATCATAGTAAAATCGATGCACGAGAGTTTTCGACAGGTCAAGTACGGCAAAGCCAGTGTATATGGGCTTGTCAAATGTTATGCTCTCGCGGCATAACTTGGTGAGGGATAGTGACTCGTCATATATTGAATGATGGTTTTGCAATGAGCCTCTTTGACCGAACTTCTCTACACCCGAGTTCCATACGCTGGCATTTACGCTTATTTTCCATAAGCTTGCTGTACATAGCATTATTCATTAAGTCCTCGAAGGCTTTCGTGGCTGTCTGACGTTTCAAGTATTCAAGTCGATATATGGCTTTAGCCGCGCCTTCTGCTGGAATTGAAGGACACTGCGAATAGCCTTAAGCCGCAACCCATGACTCAATGCTTGCTTCAGGTTGACATAGGGGAACAATGTAATTTGGCTTGCTCTCCAGGGTCGTCATGAGTTTCGATCGTTTCCCCCGGGAGGAGGGGGGGCACACGTTCACCGGCAGGAACGGAAGATCCCTATGTTCTTCGTGAAGAGTGTTAGGATAATCTACATCCACCTCCAGTATATGGCCGACATGTCCGGCACGGATATGATGTCAATATCCATGGCAGTCCATTCAAAACTGCCATATGGTAGCGGCAGGAACATTGCCCACCTGTATAAATTATTGGCATCTGCATTCTGAAGGTAGGTAAATGGCCTGCTGGCATCATATGTGTCACGAATATATTTATTGTTTGCTAACGCATGGCGTTTGATACATTGGGCCACCCCTCCCCGGATACCAACCTCAAAAAACAGGTAGATGTCGTAGTTGGTGAGTAGTTCCAACTCTACCTATGTCTTGCACAACATCGCATCGAACGATAATCCAGGAACACTCGCAAAACGAACACAATCAAGTTCATAAGTGGTTAGACAGAGCTCCCGGAAATTCTCGAAGGCGCAGCACAGAATCAAGATGTCCGTCTTCAGGTATAGCTCAGCATAGTCCTGGAGAGTGCGGCAGCTGAACACCGTCCACACCTTTTCCACATGCTGAAAGTCTGCCGCACTGATTATCCCTCCGGTGAGCTGATTGTAGAACTCTTCTATTGTTAGCAACCGTGGCTCGGTGAGCTTCCGCAATGAGTTGACATAGTCGTAGGAGAATACACCTTTGTGGGTTACCAACTCGAGCTGCTCTGCTGTGAAGAAACTGGAGGTTGTCTGGAAGTTGTCAGATGGCAGATTCTGTGCGGGTTTTGCTAGGCTGGCAGACATAAATCGAAAGGTATCGATAAATTAGATTGTAAATCTGTCACCCAAACTTTTACTGAATGTAATAAGCCGTTCTTCTGTATGCAGAATAATATAAATGTATTGGGAATCATAGCCAAGCTGCTATTAATGATAAAATTGGCATCACACGTTAAGTTATGGAAGATGATTGGCAGTCACAGGGGGCGGTGGCGAAGCTTGTTGCAATTATTACACGCTGCCCCGATAAAGTTTCCGGTGAAGTGATCATGGTCATGCACCTTAGGGTTTGTACATGTGAACAGACCAGAACAATGGCAGCAGGTAGTGGCTAGCATATAGCCAGTCCGTTCGCCAGACGTTTTTGAGCGCATAGGCTCGGACTGACTATATGGCTTTCGGTATATTGCCTATCTTAACCACCTCTTCCATAAACCGTCTCGATGCACCTTCGCCTGTGTAACATATTACACCCGGGGGTAGGCTCGTTGTCTTGGAGGATGGTATTATATAATCTACTTTTACGTAGATACCATAACTGTAGTGCTCATCTTTTTGATACCTATAGGTGTAGAATGTGCCCGGGTTCGGCTGACACATCTGGACAGGCACCAGCATTGCCTCAAAGTCCGCATACACAGCTATAGGCACCTTATCGCCATTCTGATAATTCTGAAACTTAAGCACAGGAGGTTTGCCGTTCTTGTCCGGCTGTGGCATATTGGCACGAACTGTTGCATGGTTATTACAGTACCTCCTGTGCTCAGACAGAGTTTCGGCACCCACCAAACCCGTCACACGTGGTTGATCATCATATGCCTTGAAGAAGCATTTTCAGATATTCACATATGTAGCATGTAACGTCACCTGGGAGTGTATCAGACATCAGAAATCAGCTATATAAGAATAATGCGAGTTCTGTATCTCCACTGTGGTGAGTAGCAGCAAGTCAAAGTGCTGGGCCAGTTATTCCCATCACCTGTATTGGCACTATCTTGGTATTCTCGTCGAGTGCATATACATTAACGCTGACACCTGGATTTGTCTTCTCAACTGCCGCTATTTGCCATAGAGGGGTGGGGAAAACTTTTGTGGTTAAGTTGAAGCGCGTCTCCAAGCTGATGTAATGTTGGTCGATGCGCTCTGGATACCCACCCTCTACGAAGCATGCCAGGATCGCCCATTTAAAGCACTGCAGGTCTGTGTTATGCGGGTTGATTATTGCATGTTTCTCCGCAATGCCTGCAGCCAGGGCGATGTAGGAGGTAGCTCTCAGGGGGTCGAGGTTATTGATACGTAGCTGAACTCGTTTCACAAATGTGAGAGTCCAGCCACTACCCTTTCCCATGTACTCGTCCTCCCGACACAGCCTCTTCTATGTCGGCTTCATTAAAGAGAGGCACGTTCTTAGTCTTGAAAGCGCACAGGTCCATCTTGTCGTGCGGCTCCGGTTTTCCATATACACACTCGAGAAATGTATTAAACTTTACCACCCCCTGGTCCACGATTTCCTGCTCCAGCTGGCCGATGATATTGCGCTTCATCTGCTCGAGGTAGCCACAAAAATCTATGGTTACACTCGAGGTATTGTCGGCAATGTACGTTTTCATTATGGCCCAGAACGCGCTTGCTGCCTCCACAAACCCATAAGAGTTACACTCGCCAGTGACAACAATGGCCCAGCTATGAGTGCGACCCTCGGCCAAAATAACACTAGCCGAAGAGAGTTGGGAAGGAACTGGCTGGCGACCTGTCATGCGTGCCTTTTTCGCTGGCCGGGAGTCTTTGCCATTACCATTACACGTTGTGCCTTGTGCACGAAGTTTATCTGTTTTGACAAACTGCCTGCCGCAGTTCTCGCATGCCAATGCCACGACATCAGGATTCGCCCAACAGCTGTGTTCAAGGTGACATGCATTATAAGATTGCTCGAAGGCTTCATTGCAGAATGCACAGTGGGGCAATGTGCTGCCTGTCTGATCATTCCTGTGCATGTTATGCGATGGCCGTTAAGTTTATTGGCACAGGCGAAAAACTGTCCACACCTATCGCACATGTGTTGCGCTGGCTCCCTGAATAGCTTGAGGACACAACTACGCTTGTGGCATAATCCATTCATGCGATCCGTAAACATTCAGTCGCAAAATCCCACACTGTAGTGCGGTCCTACATACTGTAAGGGCGACAGTTAATACTATGTTAGGGGAAGATGAAGCAGCTGAAGAAGGAAACGTTGATGAACCACCAGACTCCATCTTGAGAAGTGGATTAAGTTCTAGACGAGTAAAGGTACGCAAGTGTTGTAGGCTAGGAGGGATCCTATGGGAAAAAAAGGTTTCTAGACTAGTTCGAAAATGTATAAAGATATTTGTGTGTGTGTATATGTATATATACATATACACACACATTAGGCGAAAAAAGTTATGGGATACCTCCTAATATCGTGTCGGACCTCCTTTACCCCCCGAAGTGCAGGAACTCGACATGGCATGGACTCAACAAATCGCTGGAAGTCCCCGGCAGAAATATTGAGCCATACTGTCTCAATAGATGTCCATAATTGCCGGTGCAGTAATTTGTGCACGAACTGACTTCTCGATTATGTCCCATAAATGCTCAATGGGGTTCATGTCAGGTGATCTTGGTGGCCAAATCATTCGCTGGAACTGTCCAGAATATTCTTCAAACCAATCGTGAACAGTTGTGGCCCAGTGACATGGCGCATTGTCATCCATAAAAATTCCATCTTTGTTTGGATACATGAAGTCCATGAATGGCTGCAAGTGGTCTCCAATTAGCTGAACATAACCCTTTCAAGTCAATGATCGGTTCAGTTGGACCAGAGGACCCAGTCCATTCCATGTAGAACTAGCCCACACCATTATGAAGCCACCATCAGATTGCACAGTTCCTTGTTGACAACTTGGGTCCATGGATTCGTGGGGTCTGCGCCACACTCGAACCCTACTATCAGCTCTTACCAACTGAAATCGGGACTCATCTGACCAAGCCAGGGTTTTCCAGTCGTCTAGGGTCCAACCGATATGGTCAGGAGCCCAGGAGAGGCGCTGCAGGAGATGTCGTGCTGTTGGTAAAGGCATTCGAGTCTGTCTTCTGCTGGCATAGCCCAGTAAAGCCAAATTTCGCCGCACTGTCCTAACGGACACGTCCGTCGTACGTCCCACATTGATTCCTGTGGTTATTTCATGCAGTGTTGCTTGTCTGTTAACACTGACAATTCTGCGCACACGTCGTTGGTCTTGGTCATTAAGTTGACTCTACTAGGCCACCTGAGTTATACAGGTTGGTGGCTAGTAGGTTATTTCGTTAAATTACTTTGGTGCAGACTAAGGGCACCTGTGGTTGTTGTGTTAGGGGTAAACAAATACTCGTATTCTCCATTATTTCACACCAATATTTTATTTGTCTGAAGGTCACATAGGTATTAACACACACTGGCGAGACTGAGCCCCCCTGCAAGTCGTAGGCCTGAAGGGCTGGTGGGCTGAATACTATGCGACGCGAAAGGTTGTTGAAGGGAGACCTTTCTCTACTTATCTGTGACTGCAGCTTTTGGTGAGTTGTCTTTAGTGAGGCCTGGTGAGTTGGGTGCCCCTATTTCAGGCCCTCGGACTGGCTCTCTTTGGCGTGCTGTACTCAGCTCGCTTCTTCCTGCGGCTTTGACTGACTCTCTCGGAAGTCCAGGATTGGTTTCTTGGAACTTGTGCTTTCTCTGCGATCTTGGCTGGCATTCCTTGTTGGAGAGCGCGTCTCCTCGTACTGCGTCTACGTCTGCAACGGTCCGGCTCGCGTCCCAGTCCTCTCTGCCTCGCTCTGATCGACCGACGGTTAACAACTGATCCTCTGCCTTGGCTGCCTCGTGAATTTAACCCATCTCCCGATATATTCAAGTTAGCTGTCAACAGTTTCTCGAGAGAGAAATTGGGAAATCCCTATGTACCTCGAACGTTTTTTGTGTAGGATTTTGTGTCTCGTCAGCAGCTTGTGCGCTCCTATGAGGGTGGAGGGAGGGTGTGGTAGGACGTTTTCGGGGATTCCTGGGAGCTGCGTCTGCACTAATTCTCATCAGGGGCATCCCCGGATTCCTTAGTCGAGGGCTTATATCTGCTATTTCTAGGGACCTACCCTGTTTCTCTCTACTTTGGTTCTTCCCCGCTTATCCTTTAACGTTGGGACATCCCCAGCAGTGTTTCCCCGGAAGTTTTGTTGTCACCTGCCTGCGCTGGCTGGCTGGCTGTCTGCCCAGGACAACTATAGCATGGTGTGAATACAGTGCAATGCCTATCTCCTGTACCTGTCATGCATCAATCACCCTTGTCTAACTCTGCTGTTGAACATCCTGTAAACAGCGTTGGTTATAGGTTTTGAATCTGTCTGGCTCACTGATCTATGCTATTCCTGCACGCTTGGTCTCCTCTATGCTTTATGGGTGCATGTCTGGTGCGACAGTTGGCTAGCTATATGCTCCTCTTCCCTCGTCAAGCTGTAGTCCCCCTCTTTCCCTTCTACTAGCTCTGACCTAGTGGGGGAGGCGTGTTTATCAGCTTAGGGGTCTATTGCCTCTGTTTGTGGCCTTGTCTGAAGGACCTTCTTCCTTCAACTACTCTAAGGGAGGGGGTGGTCTCAGAATATCGCAAATTGACATTAGGTACTAACAATTACAAACAAAGTAACCCTGGTTACATATCACATTTTTCTTACATTACTACAAAAAATAATAATAATAATGGCGTGTAGGGAGTGCACCCAGGGCAAGACAAAACCCTCCGAATGACAGTCTTTCCAGCTGGGACCCGTAGGTGACCATCATCCGTGGGCATGACAGAAATGAGACCCTAGAATTGAGCGGGGCTGGAATGCAAGGATGGGGGAAACGGGAGTACCCCGAGAAAAACCACTGGCAAGCAGCATCGTCCCGCACGATTCCCACATGCGAAAATCCGGGAGTTAACCCCCCAGCGATCTAACCCGGATCGACATGGTGGGAGGCGAGCGCCCTGGCCACTACGCCACTGCTGCCCCATTACAACAAATTTACATGGGTTAATGATACATTCTCCTCTGTTCTGCTGCACGCATCTCTCTGCCAACACCTATGTAGTGACAGGGTGTTATTTTACTGGTATTTGTTTGGTTATCTTTTAGCACACTCCCTGCTGCATTACGAGCTGTCTGACGGGGCAAAGATAAACATACAACACTGACCCTGGCAGCGAAGTAAACACACTTAATTATGAGGGCTGGTAGGCCTCTAAAAAAAACAATTTTTCTTATCCTGCCTCTTTGCCGCTCTCCGAGCGGTCTTACTGCGGGCGGAAAAAATCACATACATTCTTCCTGTCGGCCTTTTATACACTCTTACTCTGGTTGCAAAAACACACATATTCTTATCTCGACTGATGTCCTAAATCTCTAATTCTAACCCATATTACCCTAACAAATAACTTATAATTGCTGATGGCCTAAATCTCTATTCCTAATACATATATAACTAATATCCCTCACTTAACAACAAGCAAACCTGGTGGTAAACAATATACAAACATCCGTAAACAATAAATAAACTGGTGATACACAATGGTAAACAAAACGTAAACACTGGCAAACAGTGCGACTGATGAATTGAACACTGTTAAACAACGAGGCTGATGTCCCGCATCTTTTGTGGCGGACTTCTGAGTGGTCTTACTGCGCGGGCTTGAACACATAAATTACACTGTAAAAATGACCTCTAGAACTGGGCTGAACGCCTCTCAACAGTTAGCACTTACAGTACTGAAAATACTGAAAATAATCGTTCACTGTACACTCGGGAGACAAGAAAAATTATATATTTGTAGCAATTATTTCTGTGTCTGATAGGGCTTCGCGCCCCGGTTGTTCTCAGCGGACGACACACGGTTAACACTCTCACTTGTGTCGCACAAAGTCTGCTCTTGGTTTTCTCGGCTCGGCCCCTGGACCCATTAGAGCCTGTATTTGCATCGATCCCTGTACAGGTTGAGTCTTTCTCCGTTCCGGCAGCTGCGCCAGGACTAGCCGGCTGGCCTTGTTTATTTCCGTCTGGGTAAGGGACCCCCCCGACTACCTCCCGCACTGGGTCCGTGGCATCTTGCGGGGGGAAGAGGGGTCCATCATCATCCTCCCATTCAGGCGTGGCTGGGTCATCTGCAGGAGGTTGCTCCGCGTCTTTGGGTTGGCTGCTTTCCGTTGGCACATCCACTCCTCTCGGATATTTTCTTGGGTTCGAATCTCCATTGGTGTTATCTCGTAGGGGGCGTATTGGGGTCGCCCCATGTATAACAATTTTATGCTGGCCCTGTTTCCTCTCTTCATTCTCTTCTTTCTCCGTGCCCGCTTCCTGCCTCCCTCCACTTCCATCTTCGCTCTCGCTCGCCTGTTCCCTTTCGCTCGCTACTCCTTCCTTCGTCTTGCTTTCTCGCCCGTCTTTTTCCCCCGCTTATTCCCGCGCGCGTTCGCATTGTTCGGCCGGGTAAAAGAGTCTTGTCGCCCCCACCCAAGCCACACTACTGTCTGGCGCATCCGCTCAGGCGTCCTTGGGACATGTTTTGAGATAGGGTGGCATGATGCTGGCTCTGTGGGCCGGAGCCGCTCATCTTGCTCCCTTATGTCTGCAATCTTATCGTCACTGTCCTCACTGTTTACCAGCTGGCGGGCTAGTGGCATGCTGCAGGTTTCCTCTGGGTCACTTCTTGTATCTGCTCTGGGGTTATGGACGTGGGGTTTGGGTATAAGCCGTATCTGATCCCTTGCTACTTTCCGCAATTTCCCCCTCTCGTCATCCGCCCAGTACACATTACCTTGGCGCCTTACTATGACATATGGCCCTTCCCATTTTGGCGCAAATCCCACAAGGAATTTGTCACTGGCTTTGCTTAAAGGGTGGTTATGTAACAATACATGTCTACCCTCGGGAAAGTGTTGTCTGCCGATTGCTGGCTCTGGTTACTTACGATGGATGTACCGGTGCTGGTTTCTCTGAGCTGTGCTTGTTCGTCGTATAGCCGCCCTTCTTATCTCTTCGGGGGCGGGCAGTTCTGTAGCTTCCGTTTCCCACTGCCATTCCCAGGGTCGTCGGAGGTTGTACCCTAGTATCAGCTAGCTGGAGGAAGTCCCAATGGCGTCATTGTGCTGGCGTCGCAATGTGTATAGGATTTCCGGTAGCTGTACAACCCATTCTGTATTTTTGTCCCCCATTCTTAGGCGCATGCTTTTTTTTAATTGCTGGTTCCGGCGCTCAGTAGGGTTTGCCTGGGGTTGGTGGGCTGGAGTCGTCCAGCTTTCCGGCCCCATGCCTCGCATGCCTTCGCCCATTTCACGCCCGTAAACTGGGATACGTTGTCTGTTAAGACACATTTAGGATATCACCATCGGGGAAAAGCCTCTTGTTCCATCTGGCGGATAATTGTGTTTGTTCCCTGATTGGGCATCGGGAACGCTTCCGACCACCTGGAAAACTGGTCTGTTACTACCAGGAGGTATCTCTTGCCTCGGGGTGTACGGGGATAGAGGCCCATAATATATGTGGCGATGTGGGTCCATGGAGCTTTAGGCCGCCTGGGTGTGTACCGCATCTTCGGTATGGAGTAAGCTTTGTGTTCACCGCAAAGCCGACATCGGGCGACGTATTCTCGGACTGCACGGCTGACTCCGTGCCAGGTGTACCGGTTGGTCAGGGCCCTCAATGTCTCGTGAAATCCCGGGAGTCCTGCATGGGGGTGGTCATTGTGGTGTTCGTAGATACTGGTTTGTAGCTGGTGGGGAATCCAGATTTTCCACTGATCATTTTGCGGGTGCGCTCTTGCCCAGATGACGCCATTTCTTTCCTCATACCAGTCGGGATATTTTCTTATTAGTTCCTGTAATTTTGGATCGGTCTACTGTTGGTCTGGTTTTCGTGGAACTTAATCAACCGTACCTCCAGGTTATCAGTTCATTGTAGGTTTCTTGGGGAGGGGGGTAGCATATGTTCCCAGTCGTTGGTTCCTCTTTCTTGGTGAGATATTTGCGGTCGGCCGGATAATGCATCGGGCAACTCGTTGGTAGATCCCGGGCAGTGCTCGATTGTGAATGTAAATTCCATTAGGAATAACGCCCACCTACCCAATTTCGTCCTTTCGCTACTCTTGGTTTTTAGCCATGTAAGGGCCTTATTGTCGGTTCTCAGAATGAAAGGTCTGTCCTCTAGGTAATATCGATATTTGTGGACCGCCCAAATAAGCGCCAAGCATTCCTGCTCGTTACTATGGTAGCGCCGCTCGGTCTCCCTTAGCATAGTGCTGGCGTATGCTTTAATCCGTCGCTGGTTCTGTGACTTTTCCTGATAGAGGACAACACCCATTCTGGTATAAGCCGACGAAGCATGGTTATGTTGCTAAACCGCTCCTTTAATTTGTGAAAGGTCTCTTCGTGTCGGTCTTCCCACTTCCAGGGAGCTAATTTAGTTAGGAGCCAATTGCATAGTCCATGAAACCGTTTCAATTGCCTCCTGTTCGTTGGTACTTTAGCCTCCTCAATTTCTCGTACTTTCTCAGGCTTCGGATGATTCCCGTCCAGGGTAATTATGTCCTGTAAATATTCTACCTGGGTTTTCCCGAAGTGGAACTTCTCAAGTCGGCACGTCAGTCCATGGAGTTCGAAACATTCCAGCACTTTTCGCAAGTGCACCCAGTGTTCCTCCCATGTGCGGAAATATATTGTCACATCATCCAGGTATGCTAGGCAAAATTGGCCACTTTAGCCTGTGTCAGCATTACTGCTGACATCAATCGCTGGAAGGTAGCGGGTGCGTTCTTCAGCCCGAAGGGCATTATGCAAAACTGTAGTGTTTCGCCTTCGGGGGGTAGTAAATGCCGTATATTTCCGAAACCCTGGGTGTACTGGGATTTGCCAGAATCCACTACGCATGTCGAGCGTGGAGAATATGCGCGCATCTCCTTGGTCGCGGAGCATATTCTCAATGTTTATAGTTGGGGGAGCGAATGGACAGGTAACATCGTTCAATGCCTGATAGTTTACACAAAAACGAAGCCCCCATCATTCTTCGGTACGAGTACCACCCTGGCGTTATATGGTGAGTCAGTCGGCTCTACTATCCCTTGCTCTTTCATCTCGGCTACCTGGTCAAAGATTATCTGTCTGCGGTAGTCTGAGTGATTACCTGGGTGGCAGTATATGGGGTGAGAATCTTTCAACCATATTTAATGTTGGAGGGCCATGGTTTGCTTTAATCTGTCGGCATGCTCGAATATAGTGATGTGCATGTTCATTATCTGCAGTAGTGCCTTAAGATGGTCAGTTCCTAGTTGGTGAATCACCACCTCACCACAGATATCTTGGGGGTTTTGTGTGTTTGTTGGGGCCTCCCAATTTATAGCCATCCTATCCCGCTTGCCTAATTATAATCTTTTTTTGCCCGCATTCGAATATATACCCTTGGCTTGTTAGCCATGGTCGCCCGAGAATAATTATTTCTACTAAATGTGGGCCACAAAAGAATTCTGTTTCTAATGTTTCCACACTCGTGGATACTGGCAATGTAACCTTCCCTTCTATAGCCAGGCGTGACTCAGTCTAGGCCATTTGAATGATTCGGGTGTTTTCATTCATTCCCTTCTTCTGTTTGGGTGTTAGCAGCCGGCTGTTAATTAAATTTCCAGCTGCGGCAGTTTCCAGGA
Organism: Clitarchus hookeri; assembly: GCA_002778355.1. Lineage (NCBI taxonomy): Eukaryota > Metazoa > Arthropoda > Insecta > Phasmatodea > Phasmatidae > Clitarchus > Clitarchus hookeri. Next base: position 39,928 of record NQII01000902.1, read on the forward strand.
CCGCCTTAATATCGTGGTCATTGATCCAGACTTTGATCCGAAGGGCTTGTGTTCCCGGTCTCAGATCGCTTGAAGTTAGTATTTGTCCCACCCTTTTACTTACACCGGGGGTGACGGCTGACTCGAGGTCCCGGCGCGTGCATTTATATCCAGGGAGGAACCGCAGGTAGTTTTCTGCCTTTCGGTGGCTATGCGGGCTTTCAATGTAGTGCAATCTGCTGTATCTGGTAATTATGGCAACGATATTGCATCCCTTGCATCGGCCAGAAAGTGTATGGCCAGCCTATACACTGGTTACAATGGCGTTGAGGGCAAGTGCTGCACCTGATTAAGGATAGGTCTGTACCTCGACACATTGGATAACTGCACCGCTCCGTCTGTTCCCCGCTTCCCTCGTTCCTCGTTTGGATGTTATCTCGGGATGTTACCTCGCTCCCCTCCTGTGGTCTTCTGAACCTCATATCCTGTAGACTCCTAGCCCGCCTTCTATCGGCATTCCTCGTCTGACAACCTAATAAATTTGGAGTTACTGCCATGATAGGGGCCCCAGGGATATATTCCAGACTCCCTGAAGTCTCTGGCATCCTGACTAGCTCAGTAAGGTCTATGTCTTCTCTCTCGGGTATTTGGCTGGTCCTTGTTTAGTTAATTGTGACAAGTAATGAAATTCTGAGACCTGGGCGCCACAAGGGTTAATTATAGACTCCATGAGATCTGTTTTAGCCTGATTAGCTTGTTAAGTGTGAACCGCTTCTGTCGGGTTTAGTCTGGTTCTTGTTTCCGTCTATACAGACTTAACTATGTCTTAACATGCCCTGCCATGCCTTAACATGCCTCATGATGGGCGCCATTTTAACTTGATGCTACTAGGATACCTGAGTTATACAGGTTGGTGGCTAGTAGGTTATTTCGTTAAATTACTTTGGTGCAGACTAAGGGCACCTGTGGTTGTTGCGTTAGGGGTAAACAAATACTCGTATTCTCCATTATTTAACACCAATATTTTATTTGTCTGAAGGTCACATAGGTATTAACACACACTGGCGAGACTGAGCCCCCTTGCAAGTCGTAGGCCTGAAGGGCTGGTGGGCTGAATACTATGTGTCGGGAAAGGTTGTTGAAGGGAGACGTTTCTCTACTTATCTGTGACTGCGGCTTTTGGTGAGTTGTCTTTAGTGAGGCCTGGTGAGTTGGTTGTCCCTATTTCAGGCCCTCGGACTGGCTCTCATTGGCGTGCTGTACTCAGCTAGCTTCTTCCTGCGGCTTTGACTGACTCTCTCGGAAGTCCAGGATTGGTTTCTTGGAACTTGTGCTTTCTCTGCGACCTTGGCTGGCATTCCTTGTTGGAGAGCGCGTCTCCTCGTACTGCGTCTACGTCTGCAACGGTCCGGCTCGCGTCCCAGTCCTCTCTGCCTCGCTCTGATCTACCGACGGTTAACAACTGATCCTCTGCCTTGGCTGCCTCGTGAATATAACCCATCTCCCGATATATTCAAGTTAGCTGTCAGCAGTTTCTCGAGAGAGAAATCGGGAAATCCCTATGGACCTCGAACGTTTTTTGTGTAGGATTTTGTGTCTCGTCAGCGGCTTGTGCGCCCATATGAGGGTGGAGGGAGGGTGTGGTAGGACGTTTTCGGGGATTTCTGGGAGCAGCGTCTGCACTAATTCTCGTCAGGTGCACCCCCTGATTCCTTAGTCAAGGACTTATATCAGCTATTTCTAGGGACTTACCCTGTTTCTCTCTACTTTGGTTCTTCCCGCGTACCCTTATACGTCGGGAAAGCCCCGATGGTGTTTCCCTGGAAGTTTTGTTGTCGCCTGCCTGCGCTGGCTGGCTGGCTATCTGCCCAGGACAACTATAGCAGGGTGTGAAAACAGTGCAATGCCTATCCCTTGTACCCGTCACACATCAAAGTGCAGGCGGTCGGCCACGATGTTGCCCATGGTGGGAGGTTATGCCTGAAATTAGGTATTCTTGGCACTCTCTTGACATGTTGGCCTCGGAATGTTGAATTCCCCTAACCATTTCCGAAATGGAATGTCCCATGCGTCTAGCTCCAACTACCATTCAGCATTCAAAATCTGTTAATTCCCGTTGTGCGGCCATAATCACGTTAGGAACCTTTTCACATGAATCACTTGACTTCAAATGAAAGCCCAACCAATCCACTGGCCATTTATACATTTTGTATGTGATACTACAGCAATTTGTACATTTGCATATTGCTATCCCATGACTTTTATCACCTTTGTGTGTGTATATATGTGTATATATATACACACCCACACATACAGGATGTTTCTAAAATCATGGGACAAACATTTAGGGGTGGTAGAGCTCACTAAAACAAACAATAATTTTATAGATATATATGGGTGGAAGTGACGCGTTGAGGCATAAACACAAAAACATAACACATTAACAGAAACATAAAATGTTCATTAGCAGCATAGTTAATGAGAGATTCCATACAGAAAATGTTAAAACAGTTGCTGGAAATGCATCCATCAACAGTCACGCATGCTTGGCGACCTCTAAATATGGCGTGATTGGCTGACAATGGTGGCGTGCGTGAAATACCCGGCGTATTTGAATCTGTTCGCCAATCACTCCACCTACGCTACCATGCTTACATTACTGTCATGGTAGCAATTTTGAGCAATTATTATAAACATTGCTGTAAAAAGGCATTAAGCGGCGACGTTGTAAATAAACTATGTGTTGCATTTCATGTGTAATTTTGGTGTTTGTGCCTCAACGTGTCACTCCCGCCCATATATTCCTATACAATAATTGTTTATTTTAGTGAGCTTTACCACCTCTCAATGTTTGTCCCATGATTTTAGAATCATCCTGTATATATATGAGCGGCCTATGTAACTGACTGTCAGAACTGGTCGTCATGCACCGACCGTTAAAAGGCATGCACGCAGTCCCAAGATCGGACGACAGCGCGACTGAATGTAAAAAAGTTAGGCATTAGGCAAGTCAAAACGTGGTCTGTTATGAAGGACATGTGGCCGGTCCATCGGATGGCATGCTGCCGTGCTACGATATATAAACAACTTAGACAGAATACCTTAGGCAGAAGGCACGTCAATACACACAAACCTTGTACGGACATTACAAGTGAAACATGTTATGAACAACTTACAACACACATAGTGAAAAGTAGTGTGTGTGACTGCTCACCGCTCCAATACAATGTAAACAGCTTACATAAATGCTTATAGTCAACACGTGCTAGCTGTGTGGTGAAACATGTTGACATGCGGCACAGCTACTCAAGGTGCGTGGGGAAAATGTCTAACTATAGTCTATGTACGAACGTACAAATGGCACAATTACGTTGACTACACTGCCTTCACACACATAGACAAGTAGAAAAAAATATGTGATAAGAAAGAGTTCCTAGATTAATTAATACAATTTTATTTTTATGTGATCCCAAATACAATGGTCATTACAAAATATTTGATAATGTATAGGTATTCAAAAAATGTATCAAAACAATGATTGTTTTTAACAATCAAACTAAGTGATAATATATAGTATTGTATAGCGTTTTAAAAAAAGAGATGCACAATAGAACGACTCATGTCCAAATTTACCTTCAAAACTTTTAACCATTTTCACATTGTAGGTTTAGAGAATCCTATTCAGTTCACGAAAAGTATAGCAACATTCCATATGCTATCTATCTCTCTGTCCAAAGCACTGGCCAGCCACATCTCCCGAACCACTAACCAGCCAGAAAACATTTATATTTTTTGTGTAAAGTAACAAACAAGAGACAATGGTTCTATTTTCCTGCTAGCTCTGTATAATTATAAAGTAACATGTACAGCGACTTTAGTTTACTAGTAAATTTCCTTTGAATTTGTAATTCATAGGTCTACCACGTCATGATGTCTGCTTTGCAAAGTCAAGCAAATCCCTCAAAAAATTTATTTTTTATTTCAATTCTTAATGTATTAGCTGTAACGTCCAGTGTGTGTGTGTGTGTGTGAGAGAGAGAGAGAGATAAGAACTACAATAAGAGTGTGGCAAATGTTAACCCCAAATTCTATGTCTAGGATAAATTTAAAAAAATGTGTATCTAAGTATTTAATTTTATGCAAGGTTATATATATTTTATGACCTACCAATATTAGACTGATGACAGTTTATAAATACCTTAAAGGTAGCTTTCCATTACAGAAAAACACCAAGTGGATATGTTTATAAAAAAATATATAGTCTACAACGAATGCATCAGCTGATGGCGAAAGGATACATAAACTACTTCTGTAGTACTGTCAAAATATTGTCAACTTACATGAGTCAGACGACATTCAACAGTTGCTTAGTGCTCGGCGCTGTGGAAAAAGCTAGTTCTCACACTCTATTTCCTGTGCTGGCACCATAAGATTTAATTTGTTCAAGTCTACCCACCACTCAGCAGCGACGTAGATGTACACTTATCAGAGATGATTTATGTGTAGAGTAGCAGTTGATGCTGATGTAATAAAGGTGTTGTAGGACAGTGCAGCCAGGCGGCAGGCTGCTTATTTCTTCTGCTTCTTACTTCTGCGGGCAGTACATGGTGCTCTGCATACAGGTACCTTTGCAGTTTTGGCAGCTGTGGACACCGCCCTAGCAGCTCTCTTGCGTTTGGTGGTGGTGGTGACAGGCGACAGCTGGGTGACATCGTTGGTGATGTCGATGACTGCAGCATTGATGGGAACTGAAGACTCTGGCAGCACGTAGAAGGGGGGGGGGTGTACACGTATTGCATCATGCAACATACTGGCCATTACCACCTCATCCGCCCCAAATGGCAGGGGAGTGTTTGTTCTCATATTATGAACAACATACCTCCCCAGCACACTACAGTCGACCATCTGCTGGCAGTGGTCGTATGCTGTAGGATTGTGGGCATGCAGCCAATGCGCAATGCTATCACACTCTTCACTGTAGGTTCTCGGCTCTGCCATGGCGCCAACTTCATAGGTAACACAGCTATTACCAGGTGTTACACTGCTGTAGGTAGTGTCTGGACTGAATGGCACGTTCATCTCTTTGCTAGCTCACTGAGGTCAGCTGACAGGATACATATGGCTTATATAGTTCTCTCTCCACGTACGTGATGTCGACACTACTTCAGAGCTTCACTCAATAGCAGTAGAATGCGTGCAATAAGGTCATACATAACCTGATAACACTTGCTTTTGCTGTGACATGTTAGTTCTCCCTCAGCCATCGTGATGTCTGGTGCTTCAGCGCCCATGATGTAGATTTTTTTTTTTTCACTTATATATGCCACTTACCCGGTCGGGAGCTGCTGCCACGATGATGAAGAATTTGCAGTTTCAATTAAATACACAACATACATTGCCCGAGAAGGGTACAATCCATTTGCTGCCACAGTCTTCCAGTGTGGTCTTATGTATGTGGCCCGCACACTCTTCAGTCCATAGGTAGGTTGAGCCAATATCTACATCTCGCAGGGTAAAGTCTACTTCCCTGTTCTCATGACGTAGTATGGTGATATCTTCAAATTCAACATGCACTGCTAGAATATGTAAATTTGCAGGTGGCTGACTGTTTGGCCTGAGATTAGAGAATGGTACACTGATCGTACTTGTAGCAGGGTAAAATATAACAGTGGAAATTATCCCAAGCATCGTGATAACCCCACATATGATTTCCACCGTCACATACCTGCACTTGCTCGTGTCCAAGCTCTGGTTTAAACACCACTCTCCTATGCCCGATAAAGTATCTCGCGAACAAGTCCACATCTTCCGGCAGTAACACCACACAGTCACATATGTCAAACGTATTACACATGGCGACGGCGACGTTACTTGTGTACTGAATGATGCACTGCATTCAACTGCGGGCTGGATGTAATACTCGCCTCTTCTCATATTGGTGTTGCCAGGTAAACTTCACATGTTAATGGTGAACAAATTGTCTTCCATATAATTGTTCCTCGCTTCATGCAGGTTGTATGACTGTCACCTGTACAGGACTCTGTCCAGCGGTTAATTACATTACCGCTGTTTGCTCGGCATAGTTCATATGTAATTGTACGAGTATACCATACCTGTCATATATTCTCCTCGCTTGCACGTGCTAACATGGTGCTGAGTGAGCAAGGCAGCTTCGTGCCCGGCCTCAGGTAATATACTGCACATAAAACAGCATTACACGGTAATGGGAGAAGACAGTTCTATTAGCTTTGACACACACAGTGTTCAAGTCTGTTGCAACTTTCCACTTGCGCGGGCTGGCCGGGCAGTTTGAAGTAAGCGCGCCTGTAGCCGACCATCACGTCGCCCTCATACTTGGCTAGCTGGTTTAATAGCATGTACATGACTGAATTTATACTGCGGTAGGAGAGCGAGAGAGAGAGAGAGAGAGAGAGAGAGAGAGAGAGAGAGAGAGCCTTTCTTCCCCATTTATAAAAACTCGACTACGTGCATCGTCTTACCTTTGCCAATATCCCTGATGCTGGCATAGCTAATCTGAACTATAGCAGCGTTCGGCTTAGACATATCGTCGTCGGTGATTAGTTGAACGTATCGCGAAGGCAGTCTGACGCGGAACTCTGCATCTAGCAGGCACGTCACGCTCTTGCCATAAGCTTCGCCTTCTGGAAATTTGATGCCACGTACAGTTTCCCGACTAAGAGGTTCGTCAGCGACCTATACTGCGTGTTACCATTCAGCTTCGCAATAAGTCCGTCCATGATTATGACAACCTATAGTACTGTGGCTCCCCTCCTCGAGGGTCCGTTTTTATAATGGCTGATGTTGTTCAGAAATATCACTCCTCCACCCCCACAGTGGGTCATAACCCACATCCTTAACAACAGTGCGTTCAAGCACGGTCATGCTTGGTCTAGTCTACATGCAGTACACACGTGTTCGATTTTTTTTTCACGTACCGCACCTTAAACTTTCTAAACGAAGGGCAGTCATACTCTGTCTGTAGATCACAGAGTTTTATTTTCGCGGTGCAATATACACTTAACCACCTCTTCTGCTCTGGAACAGGACACAAAGACTGCAGCATCGTTCAACATTGAGGTAAGTACATCTCGCACTTTATCCTACATCACCCTCGCCTCATTTGATTCCGTAATAGTGTTTTTCCAACCATATATTTGTTACATTACTTTTCCTGTCGAGTGCATGCCATGGAAACGGGGGGTAGGAATGAGTGTGTTGCTGTACGCCCGTTAACATATGCTATACACATACGTTTAATAATGAAACCGTGTTGTGACACTCAGCCCTGAAAGTTCACATACATTATGACAGTCAAATTTTGAATGGACTATAGTTGCGATTTACGTCAGTATTTTAACTACTCTGTCCCGTACATTGTACATGACTAGTCTGTCATGAAGTATTAAAGCGTAGGCTTGAATGAAGGCTGGGAAATTCTCCGCTACGGTTATTTCAATCCTACAGTCCACTACGCCTGATTTTATTATATCGTCCTGTTTACTAACATCAAACACTAGTAGGGGTGCTGTGTTCATAAACACATTCGGTTTCAGCATCGGGCTCTGCATTTGTCCATAGTAGGATCTCTGAAAGTCGGTATAAATTTGATATGGTACCATATACGCACCATTTGTAAAATCAATATTTAAATCTCCATACGAGTAAGCCTCGGAGTTTAAGAAAATTTTAAAATTCTTAATATTTACATTATCAAATTTCGAACAGTCCATATTAATAGCATTCCGTCTGACTGTCTGAAATGCAGCAATCATGTAGCGTGGTTTTTCACTCGTGAAACTAGTTTTAACATTCCAATTTACGCTCACGGAGTCGGGTACGCTCGGTTATGTCTCAAAACTCCATGTACGAAACACAATACCAACGTTCCTTCCTTTCTCCGCATATTTCACAAATTTTACACGCTCTGTAATGTTTACCTGCACGTGAGGCAGTAACCAATCAATAGAACATATCGACAACACTGCAGCTCCCAGCGCTACACCAGTGTCTTGGAGTGCATTCACATGCATGTTAGCCATGTGAATAACTAACTCTTACTTTGTTACATGCTTGTAGTCTTCAGCGAACCCTAACAGCATGGATAGTGGAATATATACTTCAAATTTACCGTTGGCATAGACAGGGACCTTAAAGTCCTCATCGATCCACAAGTCCGCCATTTTGGCCACCGGCAGTTGGTTATGTGTTAATCATAGATGGTTCTTTATGGTGGCCATGATTCCAACATCTCTCATCGCATCTACTTCACACCCATTCAGTTCGTACGTGATTCTACTTATCATGTTTAGTATACTGTTTCTAATGACTTTTGTTTGTCGCGGGTGGGGTGTTGTCTGGCTTTGTTAAAGTTCCTTGGAACCACAAATATGAATTACACGAGGCGGTGTATATATCTTAGTTTTACACCGGGATCTGAATCTCGGACGAGGATACACACTAGTTTGGCAGATAGGGCGAGTAAGTGCTGTTGATCTTCATTCCCAATCTTCTAAGGAAACGAGCATTTTCAGATATTAGCGCTCTGCATGCTCGATTCGTACTGACTTTCAGTTTGACATGGTAAGCATATTTTATTGCTTTTGTATGCACATGCATAAATTTCAGTCCCATCTTTCCTTAAGTGTAAACGTAGTGTTATCTCCTCGCCTTGGAAATTAATCAAACGACTATCTTGGTCTACTATAAAGACTATGACTTCCTGTACGTTCTCCATCACAAACGGAACGTAAATGGGCATTTTCGGAACGTTCACAAGCTTAAAGTCTGGTCGCACCATTGCAGAAAATTCGTGCAGTGTCTGGCTTGGCTTGCCGTTGAGATATGATCCGCTAACCAAATTACAGTATATTCTTATTACATTCACGGGGAAGATGTTTATCGGCAGGGTAGATTCGTGTGTTTTATTCGCCTCATATTTTACGTTCTCAAAACCTAACATGGAGGCGAGAGTATCGCTTTGCCTGAAGTATATCTGCGCAGTACAATATATCTCGCTGTGTAGTGTATTTGCATTACCACGCAGTACCAACGTCACATCCTCCACCCTCAGCTCCCGCTTAAGGTAATCGCCTAAATCTTCAATCTCATACGAACCTGTGAGTATACATACCTCCCCTCCCTCTTTTACCATCGACTTCGTGCTCACCCAGTAATCTGGCGCCCATTCTATTCGGAATAGGAATATTGTGTAATATTCTGACTTCTACCTACATAGTCGTCAGACAACGTCCGCATTACTATCCCTGACCGCTCAGGTAACATTAATCTCCTTCACCAGCCTCACAGGCGCCTCTTGAGCAAGAAACCATCCCAGATCCCACTGCCCCCCTTCCGCGCCGCACCACACACCAGTACTCACTCCGCAGTAATGTCTCTTGGTCACTTGGGAAACACCATGCAGGACCTTAAAGATCTGCTTATGTTCCTAACAGAGGCGAATTTCGAAGCCTTAATGAGCCTTTTCTGACCATATAAGATGGTCGCCAACACCTATCTGGATCCGAAAACCAAAACCATGCTCCTCCTGGAGGCGCTCATGACATTTGAAGTATTGCCTTAAGTGGACCTTAATTTCCAACAAGCACCTGGTACCCTTTCCTTAATGTATTGGAACAGCAATGGGATAATTATTTCGCTGGAATCATATGTTGTTGGTATAGCCTTCATTCAGGAAAATAGACTAAAACCAAACCGGCGTTTTGCCATAAGAAATTGCACAACATACCATACAGTTAGAAAAACTCGGGGAGGGGGGAACACTAATACTAGTACACAACAACTGCGATGACAAAAAAAACCACTTCAATTAATATAAACACAAATTCCGAGCACGTAACCTTAATTTCATTATATCTAACCCTCCCCCCGCCCCAAATTAAAACCATGGACTTAGATAAACCGATTACTCAATCTTACCCCTTCATAATTACAGGCGACATAAATGCTAAACACATTGATTGGCACAGTATAACAAATAACCTCCATGGTCTAACATTTAAAAAATCACACACAGCTCCACGACTAAAAAATTCAAGTTCCACACACCCCCATCTTCTTACTCTCTAATTATAGATTTTCTCCGGACGTGCTTGACACTGTAATTACTCATTTACCCTGTCAAATTATAGAACTTACAACCCTAACAGAACTAGACTCAGATCACCTTCCAGTCTTATGCAAAATCACTACAGATATTTTAAAACACCCTGACACTAACCTGGCAAAAATTCCAGTAATAAACTGGGAAGAATTCAAATACGAATTAGAAGAAATCTTTACAAAACAGCAATTAATAATAAACAACAAAAGAGACATTGACCAGCCTAGTAAAACTGTATATATATATACAATGAAGAGCCAAAAAAAAAAAACTGGTATACTTGCCTAATATCATGTAAGGCCTCCCCCCCCCCCTTTCCAAGCGAGATAGCAAAAATGTAACATGACGACATGGCATGGACTCGACTAAAGTCTGAATGTATGCAGGAGGCATTTCATACCATGAATCATGCAGGGCAGTCCAAAAATCCAATCTACACCAATTTGAGAAAGGGTTGCACATCTGTCATGTTTAATGATTCTCGTCAGTAGTCGTTTGCCCTGTTCTTTCACGATCTTTGTCCGGCCGCAGCGATTTCGAAGATGTGATGTTTTATCGGATTCCCGATATTCACGGTACACTCATGAAATGGTCGTACGCGAACATCCAAATGTTATCGCTACCTCGGAGATNGATATTCACGGTACACTCATGAAATGGTCGTACGCGAACATCCAAATGTTATCGCTACCTCGGAGATACTATGTCTCTCGTGTGTCGACCGCCACGTTCAAACTCACTTAAATATTGATAATCTGCCATTGTAGCAGCAGTAACCGATCTAGCTTCCGACCGCATCGCGTTATTTTGATTGGTTTCATACCTCTGTTATATGTATACGCACGCCTATACCAGTTTTTTTTTGCTCTTCAGTGTATGACGGTTTTTAGTATAGGCTGGCCGACTCAGCTACTAGTCAGATTTAGAAGCATGAACAATGGCTACGGAAAACGCGCCCTTAATTTTCTAAAAGATGCGATGCTCGTCGACACGAGACTGACTGTCCACAAAATATGAAGTGTGTTATCTTATCATGTGAAAAGTGTAAATCAAATTTTCGAGGGAGTGGCCGCTTAAAAAGATGTATTGCAAAATGCAAAGCTATACTTCCTGCCGGTGTCAATCAGTATTTGATAAGATTAAAGCATGCTTGCGAAAGAAAAATTTCAACCATCACTATCATTAAAGGTATCGTACCCAACCATGAAAACAATAGTTAAATCAGTCTAATCTCCTAGACATCCATGCAACTACTGCAACATGACATTTTAATATACCTGCAATGTGAAGAGACATATAAAGCATAAATTCAAGCTGAATCCGCCTACATCACCAACTTCCGAACTTCATGCGAACAATGTACGAGTGTTATTCGGAAAATAATGTCCTAATCGCCGTAGCTAATAGAATGCCGCACGAACATTGTAACGCACATGTGTACCGAATTCCGGCATGCCTTACTCGTCAAACGACGCCATTTGCATTGGTATTGGTGCAGTGTGCTGTTTACGGTGTCAGTTCAAAATGTTTAAAACAATTGATCAGCCCGTCGACTGTGAAATACGGTCAGTGATCCGGTTTTTGACAGAAAGGAACATTTCAGCAGTGGAAGTTCATCGACAGATAAGTCAAGTGTATGGCCCCAATGCGATGAGTGACAGAAAAGTGTGTAAGTGGGTGAGAGCTTTCAATGGCGGATGGGAAAATGTCCACGATGAACCGCGATCAGGCTGACCATCAGTGATCACAGAAGATTTGGTCAAAGCAGTGGATGAAACGATGCATGAAGACCGGTGATTCACAATTTCAACTTTAGCATTGGAATTTCCGAATGTGGGTAGAACAACTTTGCACACAATAGTCTCTGAAATTTGCAATTTCACAAATTGTGCGCACGTTGGGTTCCCAGGCTGCTTACTGAGGAACACCAAATGAAAAGAATGGTTTGTGCTCTTGATGTTTTGGATCGATATTATGAGGAAAGTGATCAATTTTTAGAGAAGATTGTCACAGGGGACGAGACGTGGGTTTCTCACATAACCCCAGAGTCTAAACTTCAGTCAGTGGATTGGCATCACCCGACATCACCAGCCAAAGTCAAGGCCAAGCAAACAATCTCAACATGCAAGGTTATGGCAAACGTGTTTTGGGATAGACATGGTGTCATATTAGTCGAGTTCATGCAGCAGGGAACAACAATCAATGCAGTCACTTACTGCGCTACCCTGACTAAACTTTGATGTGCAATATGAAATAAGCGACATGGTCTTCTGACGTCTGGAGTTTTGTTGCTGCATGACAATGCCAGACCCCATTTTACCATTCATACCCAAAATCTGATCAGATCTTTTGAATGGGAACAGATTGACCACCCACTGTACAGTTCAGACTTGGCCCCGAGCGATTTTCACTTCTTCTGCTATTTTTTTAGGTATTCTTGCCAATTGGTATCACTCAATCGATGAAGGGTGTCGAAAAATAAGCCTCACATTCGCCGGAAAAGGATAGGTTAATGGTAATAACAACTGAGAATGGTAATAGAGGTCCAGCAGGCGCCAGCTGGTAGGAGAGGTGATCAGGGGGAGCCAGGAACAGGAAGATAGACATCCCTCACTTCTTGAAGATACGAGGACCTAAATGTTCCCAGAGAGACCACCTACCAACCATGACATGCTGGCACTTATTGCGGTGGGTGGGGGAGAGGGCACTCCATCGCATACAAGTGGTCACTCCCCCCTGTCCCCATTCAATGCACTGCTAGCTATCACTCGCCCTCGTGGGCCCCAGGTTGTGGCTGTCACCCACGCCCTCAGAACCCCCGAGGGGAGGAAAGGCAGCGACCGGCTGGCGAATGCAAGGGGGTGGTCTGATTGTGTTTAATTGTGTTGTTTTGTATTGTGACAGATCACACAATATAGAAAAATACAGAGCATGGCAATCCACCCACCATCCTACCAATTGAACATAAAAAAGAAAACAAGGAAATGTCCGAAGACCACTGTAATCACGGGACATGGGTACCCTGTTTGGTTGAGCGGCAGAAACGCCGCTAACACATAAGCGAGCCGAAGAGAGTGCGAGTAGGCACAGACCGCAAAAGAGCCTCACTAACACCAAGCACCCTAAGAGAAGATAGTGACTGGAGAAACCACACCCCCTTCCACGAGACAGTGATCGGGAGTACAGTCACCCCAGCCACCCCAAACTCATCCATCACGGACTTTATCATGTCCTGGTTCTTCTCGTAGTGGTCACGCTTTTTGTCAAAAGACCATTTTAACCCTCGACACTGGATGACCTGACCATCCAGAATATAGGCGGATTCCTGACCAGGTAGGTAGGCAAGTGCTTCGTAACAGATGACGAGGTGAAAGAAACAGTTACAGACTGGTTATCCTCACAGTCGGCAGATGTCTATGACTTAGGCATACAAAAGCTTGTAGAACCTTATGACAAATGTTAAACAAATATGCAAACTATGTAGAAAAATAGAGAAACATGCAAGGAATTAAATAAAAAACGTTTTTCGAAAAAATCTGTGATGGTTGGTTTGTGTTTTATAAGAAATCGGACCTTACTTTCCGAATAACCCTCGTACACAATCCTTCACCAATGTGGGGGAAACAATGTTGCTATTGCGGTCAGATCTTTAGTAAAAGTAGTAACGCCCGGTGGTATGAGAGATGTAAGACACTGTGTGGTGGAGACAGGTCAGGTTTATTGTTAAAGTGTTTGTCATGATATGAAGCTACAGTGAAAACTCTGTTATAAACATTTCAAAGGGTTGGAGATTGAATCGCGTGGGTATTTAATTGAATATATTTCGCTCATCGAAAACATACTTAATCTCTGTAGTCGATGGCTGGCATTTTTGCTCGGGGAATCCCCGCTGCCGCGTGACGGATGCGGGGGATTTCCCGCCTGCGACCGCGTCAGTTCACGCTGTTCTAATTGTACCTATTAATAATTGTAGTTGTCGATAGTGCGCAAATCAGTTTTCTGTAATAAATCTGCTTAAACAGCGACTCTATTTATAGTCCTTTTTAGGTAATTTGTTGTATAGCTTATTAATTTTTGTTCAAGTTATAAAGGACAGAAGACTTTTTTTTTGTGAAAAAACGTAATCATCATTCTGATTAAGGTGATTCACCTCATATTAAGACATCCAGGCCGGTTACAGACAGACTAGGTAGTCCAGGTATGTTGTGTTGGTGTTTCTACACAAATCATTTAATGTATAGTTTACTATCCGCATACAGAGGAAAATAAAACTCAAACACAACGAAATAATAATAGAAAATACTTCACATTTTTGTTATACTACACTGAAAGAAAAAAAATAGTAACCAGTACCCATAAAACACAGTAAAAAAAAGTCTCAACTAAATTTGCAACTTATCATTCATTATTTAAACTCTTGTATTATTTTCTCTAGAATGATTATGTATAGAGGTTATAAAAATATACATTAAAAATTGAAAGCTTTATAAATTAATAAAAACTTTTAAAATCACTACTTAAATGTTAACTGATTTGTTATCACAAAAATTGGTAAAGTGTACATCATATCATTTCATAAAATATTTTAGATTTTTTTTAAATGCATTAATTGATTAGTTTATTTATTATGTAAGAATCCGTTTTGCTTAAAGGTACCAGCTCTGCGCATAAATATTTTCAAGCAGATGCATCGCTCTATTTTTCTATCAGAAGCAAAACTAATTCATTATTGGATATTGGGTTGTGTTTGGACCTCGGTTATCAAGTCAATGATGATCTACGTTTGAAATTACTAAGACATTCTTGGAACCCTAGTAAAACGTACAATTTTAAAAATGACGTTAACCTTGATGCTAAACGAGCTTTCCGACATGAATGGCTTACAACATATCCGTGGTTAGCCTACTCAGCTATAGCAAAGGGACCTCTGTGTAGGATGTGTGTTTTATTTCGGCCTCCAGTGCAGCACGGTCTACAAGGACAGTTTATAGTTTCTCCTTGCCTCAAATATCAAAAGTTTCATGAAGCTGCACAGTCTCATGCGACAAGTAAGTGGCACTGTGATGCACTGGCTTCGTCAAATACATTTGGAAAGATCATGGATAGAAGGGGACTAAGCGTTCATGAATCTTTAAATACGGCATATAGCAAAGAAGTTGAAAAAAATCGTTTAAAACTTCGATCTATCGTATCAACAATTTTATTTTACGGGCGATATGACCTTCCACTTCGCGGGAAAGTGGACGAGGGTTCTGTTTTTACAGGCCTGCTACATTTTCGAGTTGACTCGGGAGACGAGATTTCGAAGAATCATTTAGAATCAGGAGCAAAAAATTCCTTATACATATCGCATCAAATTCAAAACGAATTGATTGAAATTTGTTCCGATGTTCTGAAAAGTAAAATAATTGAGGAGGTGAAACATGCTTCGGCTTTTTCGGGTTTGACTGATGAGACTACTGATATTAGTGGCACAGAGCAATTATCGACCGGTGTTCGCTATCTACGTTATTATAAAGATGATAAAAAACCAATAATTTGAGAAGAATTCCTCGGTTATGTACCGGTACAAGAATTGAACGCAATAGCCATTTCGGAAACTATTATTCGCTTCCTTCAAGATTATAATTTTGATTTAAATAAACTTGTTGGCCAATGATACGACGGGTGCACTGCAATGGCAGGTCACTTAGGTGGTGTTCAGAAAATTATTAATGATAAATATCCTTCAAACTTATTTTTCCACTGTGCAAGCCATGTATTGAATCTTGTCATAAATGACCTGAATACTGTCAGTGAAGTGAGAAATACTGCTGGGACTACAAAGGACATTATAAATTTTTTTAGAGAGAGTACGCTGTGGCGGAATAAAATTCCAAATATACCTCTATTTTGTGAAATGCGTTGGACAGCAAAGTAGAAAAGTATCAGAAAATATTCTGAAAAATTTCTGATTATTGTACAAGTTTTAGAAGAACTTTCGCAGGATGCGCCAAACTCTACAGCGAAAACCAAAGTGTATCATATCTAAACGACTGCAACTACTCCAACATACATTGTGACACTTTTAGTAATTGCTGCCTATTCTGCCAAACTTGAACCCGTGTGCAATCAATTACAAGTAGTAAATATGAATATAAAGGCAATACACGATCACGTAAATAAATTAACTGATGTNTAGTAAATATGAATATAAAGGCAATACACGATCACGTAAATAAATTAACTGATGTGTTTCAATCTCACCGCGATAATGCATCTACAATCGGATCACGACTGTCAGAAACTTTTGAAAGTCAACTTTGAAAGAACACCCTAGCCGTTAGCTACATGCATATAATATTACAAACAGCGGCGAGCGCGGATACAGTTATGCCGTAATGTTGCCAGCACAAAGAGAGGAAATAGTTCCAAAGTTTGAACATAATTGGTAGTTTATCGCTTATAAATGGGCTTCGAAAAGACTTGTATCTTATTATGCCAATTATTAATGACGTGATGCTAACGTATTTAGATTTCAACGTTTCTTGCATATAATCCATTCACGGTATCTTCGATACTTTTGAAAAGAACCTTTGAAAAATCACCCTAGCCGTTAGCCACATGCATATAACATTACAAACAGCGGCGAGCGCGGATACAGTTATGCCGTTAGGTTGCCAGCACAAAGAGAGGAAATAGTTCTAAAGTTTTAATGTAATTGTTAATTTATCACTTACAAATGGATTTCGAAAAGACTTGTATCTTATTATGCCAATTATTAATGACGTGATGCTAACGTATTTAGATTTCAACGTTTCTTGCATATAATCCATTCACGGTATCTTCGATACTTTTGAAAAGAACCTTTGAAAAATCACCCTAGCCGTTACCCACATGCATATAACATTACAAACAGCGGCGAGCGCGGATACAGTTATGCCGTTAGGTTGCCAGCACAAAGAGAGGAAATAGTTCTAAAGTTTTAATGTAATTGTTAATTTATCACTTACAAATGGATTTCGAAAAGACTTGTATCTTATTATGCCAATTATTAATGACGTGATGCTAACGTATTTAGATTTCAACGTTTCTTGCATATAATCCATTCACGGTATCTTCGATACTTTTGAAAAGAACCTTTGAAAAATCACCCTAGCCGTTACCCACATGCATATAACATTACAAACAGCGGCGAGCGCGGATACAGTTATGCCGTTAGGTTGCCAGCACAAAGAGAGGAAATAGTTCTAAAGTTTTAATGTAATTGTTAATTTATCACTTACAAATGGATTTCGAAA
>NQII01000902.1:59120-176000 GCA_002778355.1 Clitarchus hookeri
TTTTGTGTGAAATCCTCAAGATTAAAAACTTTACGCTTGTGGAATATCCATTAATAATATATACATTACTTTTATGATGGGTACGTGCATGTACGAACACATGTACTCACAAACAGTGGAATGTAAACATTGCCATGTGACTGCCACATGGCAATGTTTGTTTACCCTTTGGCAGAAGGATACAAAATGGGCTGGAAAGTAGATCTTTAGCAGGGCTTCAGAAAATCTTGAAGTTACCGTGAATACATTATAGTCACAAGATCATGCTCGAGGTGAAAGCGTGACCATTTATTTACAAACCTTCGTTCTCCTTGTGTTGTTGACACACGTGCCAGAGAATTTGTGCGTTTATCTTGTTTAACCTATAATAATTCATTTATGGGTTTTTTTTTACTAATATCGGCTCTTTATTATTTGGTTTTTAATAACATATGATTTTAAAGTTGTGCTCATGTTCTCGTACTGATTCCTTTTGCTTCTGAAACCTGTATAAGAGATTACTCGTAGTGCGTTCTCACGTGTTTTTAATATTTTTTAAATTTATTTCACGTTTGCTTAAAATTTTATTTACTGTATTTTACGTTGTATGTTGCGGTAATTTTTTGTGTGCAGTCATGAGTTCTAGCAAGGTGAAGAAAAGAGAAGTCACCACTCATCAACACCAACAGGACATCATTAACCTCACCGAATCTTTGTATTCACTAATTAGGCGAGGGGAAATAAAACCCTGCAATGTCGCGGAAAGAGTGGCAGAAATGTTGAAACTCTCCAGATCCACAGTGCTAAGGTATGTTAAAATATGTGTAGTATTAACCATTTCGTTTGCAAGTTGTGTGTGTTAAGGTCAATTATGTTGGTCTATGAAATGTGTTTACAAGAGCATAAAGAAAATTTGTTAATAACTTGATAACGTCGTCGAACGTTGTCTACGTGTCTTTTTAATGTTTTATTTGGGTAATTATTAAGTTTAGGGGCTTTTCTGTAAAAAAAATTACAATAATTTCACGGAAAATAGTATATTTCCACCCCACTAATGATGCAGAACACGAATATACGAGGGGCATTAACGTCCGACTAATTTCGTAACATGTGCCCACCTAACCTAACAGAACCTAACCCCACGATGGGTGAATCACTATTTTACATTTTTAAACTAACCTAGGATTGTTGGGTTTTACACTAACCTAGGATTTTTGGATTTTACACTAACCTAGGATTGTAGGGTTATATAGACTCAAATGTGAGTGTATGAATCACCTAACCAAAAGGTGGTATTACAATGTGTAATTCAAAATAAAAACTACTTTGTGTTGGAATTTGTGTACCCCTGCGAGGGATTCTTCATAAACAACCCAATATATACAGTAGAAATTTATTATAAAGACAACTGACAATGGTAAGGAAAATTGCCTCTATAGTGAGTTTGTTATAGTCAATTAATTTTTTATAGGTTATTGAGAGATGGTGCATTTTAAGATTCTGAAGAAACTGCTTGTTTGTATTTAGAAGTTACATTGCGGCATTAATTGCCATTGTTATAAATCACTAAATAGATTAGTCGATATAACTGGAACTTCCCCTACTATTAAACATATCTGCATCAATTAACTTGACACGAGAGGACATCGTAATCAATGAAATCGCAGTCATAATCTTTTAAGAAAACAATTGTGTATTAATGCATTTCCCCAACACCACTGTTCTACAGCCATTGTCTTTTAGTTATTGTAAATTATCAGTGTCATATTTTCACTTTCAGTGCTACATAGCCAACCTAATTTGCATAGTTTAAAAAGGACCATAATTCAGTTTCTGGGTCAACTATAGTTACTGATACCAAAAACGTCATGGACAATGCACCATATCACAGCACACAGGTGTGAGCTCCAAATCTTTGTTTTTGAATAAATAAAATGTTTATATTGTTTGTGACATGTCAGATTCTGTGCTAGTCAACACAGGTATCAGGAAAACAGTTACATGTAATATGATAAAAAGTTTAACAATGTCTAGCACAGTAGTTATAGACATTCTTATCACGTCCACATTATAGAAGTCTCCAATCTTACATTTGGTGTCTAATAAATACTATGCAACCAAACAACTATTTAAAAGTTTATGGTTTGCAAGAATTGTGCTTAATTCAAACATTCTATTCAACAGACATACTGTTGGCAACATTCAAGGGTAATAAATACATTTTAATTTGTTGTATTGTGTGGTGATTTCAGCTGGAGAAGTTCCCCGACAGTAGCTGGAGGAAGGATGCCATCATCAATAGGCTGCAGGAGCAGAACATTCCGTTTGCTGTATCCTTTTTTTGCTCTAACGAGTCTCATTTCCAATTGTATCGTGCAGATGGACGTGTACGGGTATGGAGACATCCTCATGAATCCATGGAGCCTACATGTCAACAGGGGACTGTTCAAGATGGTGAAGGCTCTGTCATGGTGTGGGGCGTGTGCAGTTGGCGTGAAATGGGACCCATGATACGTCTAGATAAGACTCTGACAGGTGACAGATACGTAAGGATCCTGTCCGATAATCTGCACACATTCATTTCCATTGTGTATTCCGACGGACGTGGACAATTCCAGCAGGACAATGCGAAACCCCACACGTCGAGAGTTGCTACCGAGTGGCTCCAGGAACACTCTTCTGACTTTAGATACTTCCATTGGCCACCTAAATTACCAGACATGAATATTATTGAGCATATCTGGAATGCCTTGCAATGTGCTGTTCAGAAGATATCTCTACCGCCTCTAACTCCTATGGATTTGTGGACTGCCCTGCAGGACTCATGGTGTGAATTGCCTCCTGCATACCTTCAGGCATTAGTCGAGTCTATGCCACGTCGTCTTGCGGCACTTCTGTGTGCTTGCGGGGGCCCTACATGATATTAGGCAGGTGTACCAGTTTTTTTTGCTCTTCAGTATATTATTTTTATATCTGTTTACATCGGCACGTAGCAGTGTCGCCTCTCTTGCACGACCAATGGTTTAAATTTATGTTGTTTTGTGCTTACACTTCTAGCACCCCAAAAATGATATGTATTCAAATAAGTTCATGTATATACAGTATTTAAAATTTAATACATTGTTAGCTTGTACAGTACAACTGAATTATCCTCGTAATGCAAAAGTTCATGTTTGACTCTGCTGGTCTACCACCCTGGAGCCTGACGTCTCTCTCTTGAGTAGTGTTCTGTGAGTAGATAGAAATAGTAGGTTCCAGGACAATCACTGAGGCTGAGGCCCCAAGGCGCCGCCGCCTTCTTGGATGAAAGCCAACGTGAAGATGGGAATGGGCGCGAAGAAAGGGAGATGAGGCTCCATAAGGAGAGGGAAGAAAATACAGGAGGATTCCTTCCCGCCTTGATACCTGCAATTGGTGCTATGGGCGGTATCGCCGGGGCCATAACGAATATCGTTAGCTTGGTGAAACGAGCCTCGAACGAATGTAAGCAATTGGAGGAAAACCGTCGCCACAACCGTAAACTGGATGCTATCGACATGGGTAAAAAAAACAGCAAAGGTCTTTTCCTATGAAGGCCCTACCAAGGAGGAGAAGGGGGCGCGAGAAAGAAAAAGCTTCGCAGCAGGAGGTGCTAATTAAATCTCTATCGAAACGGCCGCTCACAAATGTGCATTTGGAACTGTTTGCACACAAATTGAATAGACCTAGTTTTCGTGGTGTGTTCATGCGAGATGCTGTGCACCCTAAAACCAAACATGACGAATGTGCCGCAATCAATCTGGACACGACAGCCAGGCCCAGTACACACTGGATAAACGTATGGCAAACATTCTGTATATTACGACAGTTTCGGTAATTTGCATCCACCACCCAAACTATGGCGATACCTGAAAAATTGCAAACTGACTTACAACTATGAGATAGAGCAGATGCCGAACACGTGGCATTGTGGACACTTGTGTCTTCGATTTCTCGTGCGGTAGCATAAAAATAATTGAAGGTGGATAATTGTTCATTTACCTTTTTACATAAAAGGTGTTCGCACCTATATTCCCCAGTCAGTATGTCAGTGTCAATCATTCTAAGTGGTAAGACATCTGAGCTGAGGGTGATGTTTTACCCGCCCTTGGAGATGGAAGGTGAGTAGGCCGTCGGACTTACAGATTTTCAAACTTACAACTCCATATCCAATATAGAAGAAACTGTGAATTCTGCATTCTGGTACATAATGGCAGGAGACGTGAAGGAATTCAGCATTCCTACCAGCACATACGAACTGAAGGACATCGCCAATCCATCAAGAAATCTGTGCCATTGGACATACCTTTCTAACTACATGGTAACCTAAACATGCTGAAGGCAGAAATATTTTGCAGTGCCAATATCGATTTCACCGAACTGGATACCACCGGGTTAATACTGGGGTTCGAGATGCGAATATTCGAAGATAGTAAATCGCACGAATCCTCGCGACCAGTGAACATATTTCCGGTGAATATATGCATAAACTGTAATTTGGTGAACGGCTGCTGCGACAACGGTAAAACCAGCAATACACTGCATGAGTTCACGCCGACAGCCCCACCAGTTTATAAACTGGTCGAAGTTCCGAAAAGCATCATTTATGTTCCTGTGATCGCGAAGAGCGCACAGGAAGTGATCAGGACGATAAGAAGATAGATTTCAGAAACGAATAAATCACTTTGTATCTCCACCTTAAATGATGGGATTGAGTTTCGCTAGACGTACCGAGCATAAAGTTGAGTGCAGCACGAAACCCGGTACCAGTAGAGCTCGAGACACTGGTGTGCTAACACGTGCCAACGAGCAGTTTCTACATAGCCTAGGGTTGAAAGCGAACAGGCATGGAAGACCTCAACATATTGAACGTGATCCAACGGGAAAAATTCGACTACAGAATCGACAATTTTGTGTTGCATTGATACGAACAGTATCTGACCGGCATCTACACTCGCGGGCGTGAGGTTCGGATTCTGATACAGCATCAAGATATTTACACTCTGCCTACGCAATCATTCCTTTGCATCCGAGGTATGCTCACGAAAGAGAACGGGACCCACCACCACCACCACCACCGTGTTCGTTCGCGACGGTATACCCCACCTTTTTGAGCGAGTAATGTACGAACTGAACAGACTATGACGAAATGCGGGATGTGAGCATAACCACCACCACCACCACAAAAAAAACTACTTCTCGCTCATGCCTAACACTCTCGACATGGTAAAAGTGACAGGCTAGGGATTTGAAGATGACTACAAAGTTTCAATCTTCACAGAAGGCAAGTTCAAGGTGAGCATGCCACTATCGATGTTACTGGGTTTTGCCGAAGATTATAGGAAGATGATAATAATAGGAGCCAAGCAAGAACTGGTGATATTGCTAGTCACCTCGCATCTCCATGCAGTGTTGGGAGCCAGAGAAAACTTGCAGCCTGTCGCTGTAACTCTGACCAAAATGGAGTGGTTCGTTCCCCATGTGACTCCGAGCACCCGCGAACACATTAAGCTACTTAACTACGTCTAAAAAGAAAAAAAATTATTGACATAACCTTCAGGAGTTGGAGTTTGGTTACTTGCCCGGTCCTGTCATCTGCCACGCAAATCCACTGGGCCATGAAGACATCTTCAAGCACGAAAAAACCCTGTTACGTCGTACTGACATCTCAAACTAACAAGCAACACATCTCTGCAGACAAATCGACCTACAACCACTGCAACGTCCAAAATATAAAAATATTTTTTTATAGTGAATGCTATCCATACGTGGATTTGAACACCTCCTTCGACTAAGAAGGATTTACTTTGCAGTATTATATTTACACTCAGTTTCAAGCCTCCTACTGTGGGCGCGAGTCCTATCCCTTCCTGAGCCCAGTAAGATTCCGTGAAACAGCGCCATTGCTGGTCTTTTGACACATCCAAACAAAACGAGCGAGTTCAAAACGGCGTGGTGGATTGTCGTATAGAAATTATTTCCAAGGAAAACATGACTGAGAACACTGCTGGATTTTTTACAGCAGAGTAGTGAGCTGCGATTACTTTTCGGGGATGGTTAACATGGTGAGCTAAGCATATATAAACAGGATTATCACTGCTTCTCTCCTCTGTTTATATCACGATTTACTATAATCTACAAGGCTTCCAGAGCCAGAGCAGCTATGTGGACAAGGAGATCGCAGTGTCCTACGACGACGATGGCAAAATGTGCACACACTCCTTCCACCCCCCTTATTAATGGAAACACTTGGACAAGAAAAGGAAGAAGACGAACGACTGGCTGACCAAGTACTACAATGGACTGTAATGGGAAGAATGCAAAATTCTGTACCACCAAGTGGGAAACATGCTGCACGACTTGCTGATGCGGCATCCACAAGGACTGGTTTATGTGGCAGGACCTGAGCAGAAAAAATGGCTGAGAAACTTGTGCAAAAATGAATTGGAAATTATCGATGAACAGTTCGAGTACGGCTGTGCTTCGCTGCGCACACTGGCGAAACTTTACGATGACCAGCAGCGGCACACCTGCAACAAGTCAGAACCTGACTGGACACGTTCGTGGAGGAACGCATAGCTGCTGCACAAATAATGTGCCTCGTCCTTGGACTGTGAATCTGCTGCCTATGACTAGACATGAAGTGAGAATTTAGTTTTTAATATGGTTGCACACCTGATCAGCACCCACAGTATATAAGATGAGAAAAATCGATGCGCTCATTTAGTCCTCACAGCGGCAATCTAGAACTGTGAGCCAACCTCGATGGACATGGAGGAATGGCCTCTGTCTCTCCAAGTAACATGACCTAACTTTTCGCGGCACACATCCTGGATACTGTGGTCGGCCAGGAAACTGGTCACCTCGAGCCTAGCCCCTGGTAGGACAGTGGCCACAGTGTACCGGACCATTATTATTAGGTATACTGCTAGTTAATCAACACACATTCCAAGCATTTCTCGGACGGTTTATCCCCTCCCCCATGGGGCTAAAGTCAGTTAGGGACATGATGACGGACGGGCACTATCTTGGGATGATAAACCACGAAACCTACCAGCAAAACCTCCAGCCCGGCGCAAAAAAAACACATACTGCTATTAACCAACCCCAACAACCCCACTCCCAATCTGGTTTCGGAGAAATGGAAACAGAAACCATAAGAACTCATGAAAAGCGTGAACAACTGCTCCAAAGAAGGCAACAAGGAAACTCAGGTGATAAAAAACAGCCTCCGCCAGCTGCCGTTAGTGGCACCACAGTCCATACCGGTTTCAAACCATTACAGTTCCCTGCCGGATGTCCCATATGAGACTTCCCAAACACCACCTCGCCCCTCAGGCTACCCACAAGCCTCCACACAGCCGCGTGTCACTGCCAACAATCACATAAAAACAGGGAAGTTCCATCTGGTACTACCTGACACTGCACACTACCAATCACTGGTGGCTATGCTAGCATTAGTGTTGTTACGAATGTTGGATTTCCCACATTCGCGAATGCGAATGCGAATATTCATCTCCAATATTCGCGAATGCGAATATTCATCTCCAATATTCGCGAATGCGAATGCGAATATTGGCTTTTTCAATATGGTGCCCAAAACATGCGCCCACGAACTCACATTTTGACCGCGCGTTTAGGACCGGCCATGTTTAAACCGAAAGTAGTCGATACTGCAAGAAGTAAACCAACAGTGATTGCTCGCTCATTAAGTGAAGTTAGCTGCTAATAGTTTTTTTCGCAAAGATTTGTTTTGAGGTTACTTACATTTATTTGTTGAATTTCTATAGAAACCATTGTTAAATTGTTATAAAGTGATTAGTGATATTTCAACATGGGTAAGTCGAATATTAGCGAAGTTTGGACTTATTTTACAATGTGTGATGCTGAAAATGTGAATTACAAAATATGTTACAAACAATACTCGCGCAAAGGAAGATCAACTAGTGCTATGAGAAATAACCTGGAAGGTATGCATAAAAATGAGTATAACGAATTTAAAAAACTGGAAAATGAAAAGCGGAATGCTTCTACAACAACTACTTTGGCGTCCTCTTCGCGACAATGTACTAAAACCGACCTAAAACAAATGTCTTTGACTGATTGCGTCGAAAAAACTAAAAAGTGGGGTAATAACAATGCCAAGTCTGTGGAAATCGACAATTTAATAAGCGAAATGATTGCTTTGGAGGACTTACCCATAGTTTTGTGGAATGCGTTGGATTTGTCAGATTGATGAACCACCTATGTCCGTCGTATTATTTAAAAACTCGACAACATTTGGCTTTGTTCATATGCGAGAATTTCTACGGCAAGGTAAAAGATAAAGTTTTGGAATTAATCAAATCATTTTAAAAAATGGCGTTTACAACTGATATCTGGTTTGATTATTGTTTAGGAGTATCGTTGCTGAGTTTTACGTGTCACGGCGTAACAAAGGAATTTGAAAGAAAAATGATTGTGTTAAAAGCAGAAGTATTTAACGATGGCCGACATACTGGTGAAAATATAGCTATAAAACTTGAAACCATGTTATCATTATGGTAAATACCCAAATAAAAAGTGCCATGCATTGTTAGGGATGATGGTACTAACATGAAAAAAGGAATTTCCTTGTTATTCATTAAAGACATTGATTGTTCATCACACCAAATTCGACTAGTTGTCAACGAGGGGCTTAAGGCACAAGATTTCGTTATTGCAGTGATTACAAAATGTAAAAAGATGGCAAATCATTTTCACCACTCAAATATTGCTCAAGATGAACTTGCAGCTCTACAAGGAAGGCTCAATCAACCAAAGCTTAAGATTATACAAGTGTGTGTTACAAGATGTAATAGCAACTTTTATATGTTGGAGCACATTTTGAAAAACAAAGATTCGTTGTGTCTTTACGCTTCCACAAATAACAAAATTTCACAACTAACTTCCCAAGAGTGGATAATTGTGGGAAAACTAATTACTTTGCTCAGGCCTTTTGAAGAAATTACATAATAACTAAGTGCAGCCAATATTTCCATATCTTTAGTAATTCCATTATTGGCCACCTTGGAAAAAGTAATTGATGAATTTGATGTGACTCACGAATGCATCGGAAACACGATTCTTATTCTAAAACAAGAATTAAATCGCAGATTTTCTTATTTGGAACATGACGTATTGTTTGCTACGGCTACTTTCATTGACCTGAGATACAAAATGAAATTTTTCAAAAATCCTTCAACCTAAGATTAAGTTGTGAAAACTATTTTAGAATCCATTGGAAATGATGAATCAAGCCTATCTCCTTGTTTAAATCTTAAGCGTGCCAGAATGACTAATCATGGGATTGAAACCTCTGGATCCAGTGCCTGTCTACCAGGGAAATCTACATCTTTAAGAGACACCATGAAATTGCTGTTGTATTCCGGTGAAAGTGACGAAGGAGAAAATGAAAGTCCAAACCCTATGCCGTAGAGCACCCCTTAACCGGAACTAATTTTCCAAAAAAAAATTCAAACGTCCCAAAGTTGTGCCATGACTTTCCTGCGCTCACGAGAAGTTTTTCGTTGCTCACAGCAGACTGTACATGCCAGCTAGCTGGTAAACAAGCTGCTTGTGAAGAGACAGTCAGCCCAAGTGGCACAGCTGCATAAAGACACAAGTGACAGTGACTAATGGCAATATGCGACACATGCCATTGGTTTTAGTGGACTTTCAGAATTTAGTGTTCTAACGTGTTGGTGTAAATGTACTGTATTTTAACGTGTATAGATCACACTGAATATTTCTATTCCCGTAAATATTGCCGGGTCTCATCCTGCTAGTGTGGCAACAGCAAACTATGACCGCGTCAAACTAATTAATTTGCAATTGAGTGTTATAGTTGCTGCGCCGCCTGGCCTCCGCCTGCTGGAAAGTGGCAACAGCGCAGTATTCCACGTAAATAAAACTTTTGTATTTATGTCGAAATGCCTCAACACTGCGTTTGAATTGCGGAACAGGTGTGTCGTGCGTAGCCTGCCAGTTCGGCTAGCTGTTGCCGGGCAGGAAATGGTATGGTGCATGTGTACGTGCGGCATCACACACACACACACACAGCTGCTGCTGGCTCAGAGAGAGAGAGAGAGAGAGTGAGAGAAAGAGGGAGGAGAGAGAGAAACGAAAGGGATCGAGCAAGCTTGCCTGGCACCGGGTGGCTGTGATTTTTACAAGAGAGGGGGTGGAGGTGGAAAGTAAGGATGCCAAGCGAGAGGGAGAAAGAAAAAAGAAAAAGTAAGCGAGCCAGCTGGACGGCGGCTGGAGATGATACAAAGCAGTGCAGAACCGTTGAGGACAGGCAGGCTGAAGTATGGTGCGACCCAGCTTTCCTGACAAGGGGAGAGAAATCGTGGTGGTGTTATTAACTTATAAAATGTATTCTGCCATCATTATTGAAGTTTCTTCTATGACTGACATAGTATATCATTCAGAAGATTGAATAATGGTCATATATGGGACGTACATTTTTTTGTTTACCATTTGGAATATATCAGAATTAATTATCAATGAATGATGATGTTCTGAGAATTGCTACAGACGCGATAGCAGTAGGCCTACTGAAAGTAAAACTATAACTATATCTAAAATATATTGCCCTAAAGAAGTTACTTTGTCAATATTAATATCAAACATAAGTAATGGCAAAAATAGATATAATTCCAAGATCCTTAAAACATGCAAAAAAAAAAAACAACAACTTGGCATCACAAGAGTGTTTTGAAATAAAGGGTCATGTGTTTTTTCCCCGTGATAAATATTTGCCCTATACATCATCTGTGGAATAACAATTCACCGATTGAGGTTCTTGCCCAGGAAACGAACAGTTACATACAGTCATGAAGAAACGAGCACATTTGTGAAAATACACCAGCTCGGCTTGCAAGCACCCGTCAAGTCGCTAATGTTCTGTAATATGCTGCAGGAATACTTACAGGCAGTTCACGATAAACTGAACACTTTTGAAGGCACTGGTGAAGATCTACTTTTAAGCATATTGTGTATTATTCCACCACATGTAAAATTAACATTGAAATTTGCCTAATCACTTTATTTATGCGCCGATCAAATGAAAGTAGAAAATTGTTAGCCAAGTAAAAAATTTACAAATTTGCTAATTCTTAATCTTACAAGCATTTGAATAGCTGGCGGGGTTTTCTAGGGGATCTCCCACTACCCCTGCTCCTTCATTCCCATGCTACTCCATACTCACGTCGTTTCACCCTCATCGGTTCTCGAGACCTTGATGTTAAGAGCCGCCCAAATCTCTTCATTCACTCTTCATACATATTTTGCATATATTATTTTCTAATTTTTAAAAAATAAGTTTTAATGGTTTTGCTAGTACTTTGATATACACATAATTTTATAATTTCAGGAGTTGCTGTACTCAAGTCGGTACAACACAGATTTTGTGGTCACTTTAGGCTATATGTTCGACTTCAGTAATATGAATCAATTATGACCTAGACAAGTAAGACTGTGTTTGCAAATCATTTACCCACAGGTTACGTCATTGATCATTACAGAACAAAATTAGCTATACGTGCATAATTGTACATAATTGCATTCATAAGTCTCACTGCATTAAGCATTGCTTAAATTCTGAAGGCTTCTATAATATTTTTTTAGTGTTAAAAAAAAAAAGGTACTGAAACACTAATAAAAATATAATTTACTTTTTCCGGCCTAGAAGCAAACTCAAGTGTTCACTAGCACACAGAAATAGAACATAGTTTTGAAGAAAAAAAAATTTGATTTTATACATTGAAGTCAATAATGATGATACTTAATTTATTATTTTTAACATATTTGGCAGCATTGTGGATACGTCAAAACTTGGAACAAAATTCAAAACATGGGAATTTTTGAGCCAAATTTTACATGTCATCAGCGCAATTTTTTAAATTATTTAACACGTATCTTGTGTTGCATGATGGGTAAATATTTTCCCTATCTTTGTCCGTGAATATTATATTACAATATCAGTTGCTTGTTTAGACATTAAAGACCATTTCGAAGCCCTGCGTGCGTTCCCTATAATTATTAGACGGTATTCTGCACACAAACTATAAAATACTTTGTTCTGTAGTAACGCAAACATTCGTGTACAGTCGTGCAGTAGAAAGAATTTTACAAGCACTTATCTCATCTAAAGATCTATACAAATTAATTCTTCAAAAGGGGTTTGTAGGCCATAAAATACATTTAATTTTAAGACTATTTGTTTATACGTTACGGCTCGAACAACATTCGCAACATGGGCGTTTCAGGCTGAATTTTATGACTTGGAGGTGTAGCAGAGCATGTGATATATTATTTAACACATATTTTGTGTTGCATTATGCATAAATCTTTCCCAATCTTTGTCTGTGGTATTACGTGCATGTTCCGACATTAAAGTCTATTCCGAAGCCTTGCTGAAGTTCTACTTTCATGCAAATAAAATTAAGGACAACAAACCACATTCATGCACATATTAATTAATAACACATCTATTTACATTGTTTATATATAAAATACAGATAACAGTTCAATTTAATCAATAAATTAATGATAAGTTATGAAACACGACACAAACTAATACATGTGGTGATTTTTCAAAAACCCAAAAATAGAACTGCTTTTCAAAATGTTTGAAAATAATTTATTATACGCACATTTACTGTATTTGTGTATGAAACACGGACTAAGTTGACTTTTCAAAACATGTCGTACCCATAACCGAGCTCTCGAACGTAGCTTAGAAACGGTATTTTATTCAGAGACGTAACATATTAAGGAACCTGTCTACCTGAACCGAGTTATTACAATTTACGCCGTAATTTGTTTATGTTCACGGCACAATATTTTAAAAATATAGATGACAGTATATCTCAGCAGGCAGTGACTATGTTACGAGCACTACAGCATTTGATATATGTATGTACAGTACAAGTTCAAAAAATAATCGAAAACGAATATAGTTCAGTTACTGACTCCTTAGAACATGCAGTGTTTTCCTGCACGGACTAATACATAGTTCTGCGCACATGATGTGTGATTTTTTAATGGTATCAAAGTCTGGGAAAAGGGGAAAATGCAGTATTTATGCTTCTGGTTTACATATTTTTGTGCAAGACTAGTAATGTAATGGAATCTGAAGGAGAACTGTTTGCAATACTCATTGAATGCTCATCTCGATTAGGGGCTAAGTATATTTTTTCAGGTGAAATAATTTAATATTCTTTTGTTCTATCCTTCCTGCCCTGTCAAGCCACACTGCTCTGTCATGGTGTCGTCCCGCGCGCTGCGACTGCAAAATTTTATGCCACCAGCAGAAATAGCACATGCATGCTCCCACGTCACGCTACATTGCTCCGACTTGCTGTACCTGGCCGGCGGATGTCTCTGGGTCAATAAGCTTTCAAAAACTTAAATTACAATATGTGATGACACTCTTTGCAATTATTTTTGTATGAAAACTGAGATAACTAATAATCCACGAAAGCATGACAATATTTAATTTTGACTATAAATAAAAAATTTTATAGAAACAATTTTTTTTAAATTTAAATAATAGTTAGGGTTACATGTTGCTGGGAAGGAGGGCGACGAGGCGCCCCTACCTGTGACGTCAGCCGATTTGGTTGTCCTAAATTCACCTGGTATTTTCCTAGTGGCGTAGTTTATTTTCTCATAAACTATCCTTACATAGTTTATGAGAAAATAAGTAGGGTGGGAAGGGATGTCAACTTATAAAAATGCCTGGTCAAAATCGTTACCTTATAGTCATAAATAACTTGTTTATAGTACGGTTCAGTGAAAAAAAAATTACATATGAGTATTTGTTCTGCTACACAGTTCAGTATTAAGTTTTAAAAAAATGTGAATAATTTTTACTTGGAAGTAGAGTAGTTACACAGGGCTTTGTTGGCATACATATTTGCGCATTAATTATACTTTTTTCCAGCTACACCACCAATTTGTTTTGCATAATCCTACCGTGACCAGATTATTAATATAATTTGTACCTGTATGTTGCAGGTTTTTTTGCTGAAGTCTTCAGTATGGAGAGCGGCAGTGTCGACATGGGTACTTTGGGGGGTTTCCAACTTCCTTCGCCTCCTCCTATCTCTGGTGTAAGTGCAATACCATCGCTTGGGTTACATTCCATTGTAGGCCAGTAACAGAATGAGTGAATACTGCACGTGTTACATTCCTCACATATCTCCATAATGGTTTATTGAATTAATAATTTATAATAGGTGAAATAAACAGTAAGAATCCATATTGAACTAATAATTTATAAGAGGTGAAATGAACAGTGAGTATTCCTTTTGAAACAAATCATTTATAAGAGGTGATAAAAGCAATGAATATTGCTAGTTTACATAACTAATCTTGGAAAAATTGGGTTTTCAATAACATGCAGGACTGAAATATATTGTCAGCTGTTAAATCTTGGATTATCAATATTATGGTCTAATTAGGCCTAAATCAAAATCTTTGTAGGCATTCAAATGTTATTATAAGCAAAAGTTGATTTTCTTGAAACTTGCACAGAATATTTGAAATTTAGTGGAAGTGTGTTGTAACAGATGGTAGAAATTTGGTAAATTACATTTTTTGCGTTTCATGGCTCCCGCTCTTCTTGTCCTGAAACGCGTAAGGACGCTCCAGTTAGGCGGGAGCCTTACGATATGCTCATTTTTGGTTTTATGAAGCAACATAACTGATGCATATTTTCCAAACATGCGAAAGTTAGATTATTTAGGTGTTGGTTGCAATCTATGCATGCAGTTTCTGAAGTCTCAAATGCCTGCCAACACCGCCATTGGACTGTTGATGACTGGAAACACGTTGCCTGGTCTGACGAGTCTCGTTTCCAATTGTATCGGGTGGATGGACGTGTACGGGTATGGAGACATCCTCATGAATCCACGGACCCTACGTATCAACAGGGGACTGTTCAAGCTGGTGGAGGCTCTGTCATGGTATGGGGCGTGTGCAGTTGGCGTGAAATGGGACCTCTGACAGGCGACAGATACGTAAGGATCCTGTCCAATCATCTGCACCCATTCATGTCCATTGTGCATTCCGACGGACGTGGACAATTCCAGTAGGACAATGAGACACCCCACACGTTGCTATCGAGTGTCTCCAGGAACACTCTTCTGACTTTAGACACTTCCATTGGCCACCTAAATCACCAGACATGAACATTATTGAGCATATCTGGAATGCCTTGCAACGTGCTGTTCAGAAGAGATCTCCACCGTCTCGCACTCCAATGGATTTGTGGACTACCCTGCAGGATTCATGGTGTGAACTGCCTCCTGCATACCTCGACATTAGTCGAGTCTATGCCACGTTGTCTTGCGGCACTTCTGCGTGCTTGCGGGGGTCCTACATGATATTAGGCAGGTGTACCAGTTTTTTTGGCTCTTAAAGTGTAGTTAAAATTTATGTCTCAATTATTTTTTATAATTATAATCTTTTTCATTAAATATCTTTGTAAAGATGTAAAAAATTTCTATCAGTTCATGAAGTTGTTTACAGTTTTTTATTCTGTGGTTCTTACCTCAGGATGTTCCTAGTCCTACATTACACCCAATGTCTACCTCTCTGTACTATGTACCCCCTTATGCCTCGCCACAGGGCTGGGAGAGATAAAATGTCCAAACCAGGACTAGCCCTGATTGGAGGCCTGGAAGGTAGCGAAGAGAGTATCTGCTGAGTATACACGTGGAAGAAGCTACTCAGCAGAGGGGAACATCCGCCAGGTATACCGGAGGGAACAGAAGCCTGCTCTCTAGCACATCCTGCATGCCATCTCACCGTTACCTCCCACACCACCGAAGAAACCAGTAGCACCAAGTAGGCCCTTAACTGCAGACACAGTGTTCAGATGCCTGAACTTAATGCCTAGTTTCACACCGTCTCGTGCACAAATGAGACCTGCTCCTACTAACATCCCTACCCGTGTTCCGCTCCATAATTGAGATACCAAAAACTGCCAGTTTAACCCCCAATAGAAACCCCATCACGTGGATGACACCTGCTTCCCAGCCGTTGAGGTTGGAGGAAAACACAGACGCCGAGTCATTTCAATAATCACGCATTCCTGGCACTAATGGCCATTCCAGACTGACAACACAGAGGCACGCCGCGGCGTATATAGCCTAGTTGCACCAAGAGAGATGATAACCATAAAATTTATGCCATAGCTCCCAAGTAATTTATTCTTCCCAAGACATGAGCTGCATCAGTATTGTTAGCATTATCACGGGCCACTCTGCCTCCCCTCCTCTGGGTACCGGTGATATCCTGGGGAGGACTGTACTACATATGTCCGATAGGGGAGGGGAAGGGTATGAAGGCAAAGTGACCACATGTAACAATACTTATGACAAACAAGCCAACTAGTCATCTGCGGATGAAAAGTTGCACCTCTTGATGGCTGGTGCGAGGAGAGGGGCAATTGGCATATCTTCATTAATTAGGATAAAAATCAAAGATGGCGGTGTCCACTATCATACACACTAAAAGGGACCCGTTATCTAATGGATCTGTTAGCGGAGTATTTTGGAACAGTTGTCTACTTGACACTGTGTGGACATTCAACAAAATGGTCTATTTTACACCAAAAACTTTCTATGCCAGTTATCTTAAGGGTATTTATACTGGCGTCATTTTTGGTAATTTTTTGAAACTTTGTTGTCCAAAGGATTTTTTATGAAAATTCCAATAATTATTGGTTGAGAATAACGAAAGGTTTGCATGGCAGAGGCCTTCAGCGCTGAGAAGGATCAAGTGAGGTGGAAGAAGAGCAGCAACAAATGTGGCAAAACTCTCCAGCCAACAGCAAGTTCGTCACTTTTCCTTTACAAAAATTCAAGATGACCACACCGGGAATCAAACCCCTTTCAAAATGGTGGGAGATGAGTGGTCTAACAACCACAAAACTATGGCCCTATTCCAAGCAAAACACGGATTTGAGTTCACAGTATAAAAATTTTTGTAAATCCATGGGTTACTTAGTATTCAGATCTGGAACCTGGGGGTCCAAAGGAATAGTGCTCTAATGATCTTGCCAATAAAGTTGCCCACATCACAATATAATAAACTTAAATTATTTGTGCATTTTTCTGCATTATCGAACTAACATTTTATCTACATGGTATTAAAAAGTGAAAATACCCCATTTTGTATATCCTCCAAAACACTCCTTTCCTACATGAACATGACCTGACATCACAAGTTTAAAGCAAGCTTGCATGCTGTCATTGTTTACATTGCCTGTGAAAAATGTTTGTCCCAAAATAGGTTTTTTAATCAAAAGGTTATTGAAACAAGAATTTAAGAACACCAGCTAAACCCAAATGGCATGTTGTACCATACTGTACAAGTCCAATACAATTTGAAAATAATGCATTTACAACTGATGCCACAATGCAAAGAATTAGCTATATGTACTTTTTGTTTGAATTATAATGGCATCTATCCACATTATAATATCTTTGGTTCTTCACCATATTGAGTTGTTCCTTTTGCAAAATGAAACTTAGCCTAAACATTGAATGGTATAATGTGTGCATGTATGAGCTCTGTTTTCTCCGATACAGTTTCATTTTGTAACAAAATTTGCTGCTTTTGTAACAGGCTTGCAAATGTATTGATCTGATTATAAACTTCCTGCATGAAGCTGTTTTATATACTTGAGTTACTGGATTAATTAGAAATACAGGTCGTCATAGCACAATCCTTACACGTAAAGCATGTTGACACAGTAATATATTTGTTCCACTAAAACTATTAAAATCTTTTTCAATAAAACTGCTGTAATAATTTTCTACTCATAATGCGACTATTTTCTCAGCTAATCGGACCCAATAATGCAGCACTTTCTGAAAACACTCTTGCACTCAGCTTTCTATATATAAAATGAATAACTAAATAAAAAAGGATAACAAACTACATTCATGTGTAAAAAATTTATTACCATGAACGAATTGCACGAGTACAACACACGGTATCAGCATAGTCAGACATTTGTCCCATTTGCATTTAATACAGTTTGCTTACATGGATGTGCCACTAGAGGGCGCACAGGTCCTTCTGTCATTCATAGCTGCAAGACACAGAATAAGACCTTAGTAGCAGTGTGAGTCACAGAGCCAAGTTCAGTGAAGATGCAGCATACCCCAACAGAGTTTATGACAAGCCTTTGCCCAGGTGGATGAGTTTGAGAGATGCCACATCATCGGCTTCCGAAAGGCAGGTTGGATGTTTTGGTGCATTACTCGCCACTTAAACTGTTATGCCTACACTGAGAGTCATGTTGGGAAAGGAAGGGTAAACACATCCGTCGAGAAGGTTTGGGTTGACCCCAGCAGACCACCAGCAGGGAGGATCATTTCACTGTGCGACAGGCTGTAAGCACTCCATGGGCATCGCTGTGCACCATCCAGGGACGTGTCATGGTAGCTGGTGATACGCTAGTGTCCAACAGTACCATATCAAGGTGGCTAATAAAGCGGGATCTATCATCACAGTGGTGTAGCAATACGCCCAGGAAGTTCTGCGACTATGTGCGTTTCCCTTCCTGATGCAGCCTGACAACCCCATTTTAACGTGGGTGTTTTCACCTCCAGGTTAATCAATTTTGTTGCAAATGAGGATATTATTCCTCTAACACTTCTGTGATGTCTGTATTAAAAACACATGGACACTGTTCATCATTAAACTATTCTGAGTTTTAAGAAAGATTCTATTATTTACACTACGCAATTATTTTTTGTCTAATACAATATTTGTTACACATGTCTACACTACCTAAAAAAATGTAATACACTTCACACTATTCTGAATTTGAAAGGGACAATTCAAAGCTCTGGCCAATATTATTTGCGAGGAGTATCATGCAATACATATTTTTATTCTTTACGTAATATAAATAATTACAGTTTTTAGATACTATATTTTAAAACCGAATTATACTAATACAAATTATACTATAATTTAATTTTTTCCTCATTAGGGAACTTCCAATTGCATGTCTGTATAGGGACAACGCATTACATGATGATATAACTCATTAACGATCTCCTAACTAAATGTCTTATTACATTACAATATAAAGTTATGTAGCAATGAAACTGTGTGTGGGCTAGAACACTGAGAGAAAATAGGAAATAGCTGTAACAGAATTCATCTGAAAAGGCAATAGTACGTCAGTGTAGTCAAACCCATGGCCCAGGAAATACAATTCATGTATGCTAGCCATATTTTCAAAGAGATTTTGGTGGGTTATAAATTAAGTAATTACTTCTGTAAGAAGCTAAACTAGTGGACACTGTTTCACACTCAAACAAGTATGCAGCAGTTGTGTAATGGCTAGAGCACTCACCTTCCACCAAGGTCACTCACCTTCCACCAAGGTCACTCACCTTCCACCAAGGTTACCTGGGTTCAACTGCAAGCAGGGTCAACCGGGATTTTTCACATGTGGAAAGTGTGGCAGTTGGCTGGCAGGTTTTCTTCCCCTCTCCACTGCATTCCATCATTGCTCCATCCTCACCTTACTTCACCCTCAATGTTGCTAAACATTAACTGTTTAGCATGGCTTTAACTTCTCAGTCACATTCAACCACCACTATCCACTATGCCCAGTTAGCCTGGGATCACAAATCACTTCACATTACACGTAACATGCCTCACATAGTATTTTCACGTGTTCATACAACACTGTTGTTTTGAGTGCCATATTATGACACATTATGTAAGCACGTAAATTGTGTTTCAAATGAAAATGTCGCAAAATATTTTGTTGCATTTGAGATTGAAAACTCCCAAAGTTGAAGTTGTACATCTCGAGTCTTAAGTTAATAGGCTTTAGAAATTATCTCATACAAAGCTGAATTTTTGTGCGTAAGCTATTTTAAAAAACCTGCTGTGTAATGTTTTGCTTGAAAGCTACTAACTCTAATAAATTATTATAATTAAAGTAATGTGTTTACATTGTTTTCTTTCAAAGGTTCATTATTTGATATGCAATGGAAATAGGTGAATTTCAAATGCAAATCCGAATTAGAGCATAAATGGTGCTTAAAGCTATAGAAAAAGTTTTTTTTGTAACCTTGACAATCACTTTTTGGTATTTTCTCAATACACCTAGCAGCAGTGAGCAATGAATAATTAATTTTCTGGCAGTTATGCAATTCTATGGATTTGTTTATTGTATTTTATTTGAATTAAACAAACAGCTTTTAGTATTTTTAACTCTACACTATCACCCTACAATTAACTCTAATGGTTTAACATTTTATATGATCCATTTTCATTGAATGTTTTTTCAGTGTAGTAGCTGTGAAACTTAAAAATAAATATGAAACTATAAATACTGAAAAAGAATTCCAGAATCTAAGTTATAGTTTAGGTTTGAGATTTCTGAATATACTTTACAACACTTGTCTAGTTGTCACAGCCATTGAACTGTAGGCTTCGTGTTCGGCTATAGCAATACCGACATATGGGAAGAATTAAAATGTTGAAAACATCTGTCAACCATACTTTATTCATTCATGAATTAATTACGAATAAATACATGCATAGTATTAATGTTTGTACGATGACAACAATTATGGCAAACTATACTTACCGTACTTTTCTACAGTGTGAATTCTGAATTTTATTCAGTAAGGCAAGTGTGATTTGAAATTGAAAGTAACTTGTAAATTGGCGTAGTGAAATATGCTTACTCTGACTTATTTGTAAGTCTTGGGAATAATATTAATGTATGCTAAAGTGTAAACATTGAACTAATAACTGGGAACATTATTTTAATGGTATGCAGATACAAAATTAGAGAAGAGTAATGGACGACAACCGAAAGCAGAAAGTTCATAGGTGTTGCTCTTCTATACGGCTGAAATATTTTTGACGTTCTATACACTGTAACAAGGAAATAACGAGTGGTAATACTTTAAGAAGTGTATAAACTTCAGTTTTTCCTCTTCATTTCACATGCATACCACCCATCTTTATCTAAAAACAAAAATTTTTCTCGCTTACTACTTTTTTCTATGCATGTCCTGAAAAATAATCAACATATCATTGTTATACAATTTTTTACATTAAAAATATTTTTGTAAAGAAAATAATATGACTGCATAATGGTTAGAATATATTAGTGTTTTCCAGTTAAATTTTGAAAATATTTGATTGGTAATTTTTCGAGTGATGACAAGTTTACTTTGAACGTTTTTCGACCACGCGAAGCTAGCACGCAGCACTGTCGAGTTTCCTGCCTATGTGTAGAAGTTGAGGGAACAGTACGGAGGAGGCGCAGGTAAGGGTGAGATTCCTGTGTTTCTTTGCAGCTCTGACCAGGGCGAGGGACTGGATGGAGGAGTGACAACAATGCTCAGCCGCAGTAGATCACCGAGGTAGTGCGCGGGAGGCTAAAAACATGCAAATAATCTCTGGCAACAAAATTGAGAACCAAGTAATATTGTTTTGTTAAAGGAAAATAGCATCAATTTTGAGTCGGTAATACTTCATATTAGTCGGCTTATGTGAATGTGTTACTTGTAACTTGATACGTGAAGTCATCGTAATCTCGGCCTTAATAAAGTAAATTTATTACTTTGACTCATAGCAAACTCGTTGTACATATTCCGTTCATGCAGCTAATGTATCCTCTTCTATTTCTTAAATTTGTTGTTGTTTGGTTCTTTTAGTTTTTATTTAATGCCTGCCATTTTAACATTTTTGCACAGCTGTCCCACCAAATAAATTTTTTTTTTGCTTATCATAAAATTACAAAATGTGTCAATGTGTCACCAGAATGACAAAATTATATATGCCAGCAGTGCAACAGTATTAAATAAAACAAATGACTGACCACTGATGACAGTGCATCACTGTTTCAAAGAGCATTACGTTTGATTGATGAGGGAAGGGTAGCAAGGGGACTAGGCAGATAAGAAATGCCAGTTGTGAGCAGAGCGGATGTTTGGCAATCCTGAGATGATAACCCGAACCATCTAGCTAATGCAAAGGAGGGAAGGTAACGCCCTGCCAGACACCCTCAGACTTCCTGACACTAGGTGTGTGGCAGGTTGCATCAGAAATATTCCAGGCACCAGGAAAACATACATTCTTCTTGTAGTCAAAATCTGTTATAAAACTTCAAACACAGCTTTATTTTAATTTGTTGCAAAAGTACATGGATGTAGTTACTTCATTAGTGTATTACTTTTTTTAAAAGCTAATTATTTTAGTTTTTATACACATGTTAAAACTGCCATTTTTCTGATAACGCATATTTTTAACTGATACATTTTTGAGAATTTTAGATGATATTGAGTAATAGTTTACATAAAGTATTTGTGTCAACCCAAAAATGACAACTTTGTTGATTGGTTGTCAAGATTTATGCTGCGAGAAGTGTCAAAAATTCAACTTCGAGTAGCTGTATCTCTCAAACTGTAAACTTAAAATTTTAGAAAATTTTTTGCTGAACCAAATTATTATTCTTATTACAAAGTATACATTTAAAATGGAAAAAAATGTAACTACCACTATTTTTAATAAATATAGTATACATGTAAGCATACATTTCCCTTAGAAAAAGCTGCAATCAAAATAAATTCATGCATAAAGTACCTACTGCACTTTTAACCTTAGTTACAAAACGTACTTCCATACACTATAATGTATGCACAAAGTGCTTGTTACAGATGGATAACTATATAAACAAGCATTCACAATTCTAGCCCAGCCTAAGAATCTTTGGCAATGCATGGGATACACATTTACAGGAATCTGATAGTAAATCTTTAAATTACTGGAAAAGATACATTTACATTATATTTTGCAGCTATTTCCATGTAAATTACTGCAAATTCTAACTGAGGATGAACAACGTAAAAACTAACTACGATCAAAACACAATAAAATAATTTTCGTATTCATGTAGGTAAGAATAGACACAATATATAAGTGATTTTCTAACACTAAAGTAAGAAAAACACTATGAGAATAACATTAATTATTACTATTGTATATAATGCTTTTGGCACAAAAGCTAGTTTATACATCAATGAGCCATTACATCATGACCACCTAGACCCGGGAACATTTTTCGCACAGAGGGTTGCACATGAAACACTGACAGTATGTTATAAACAGAATGTTTCTTAAATATGGGTACAAACTTCACTCAGGTATTCGTCATGACAAAATAAAGCAAAAACATTTATACAAAATACCATCTAAAGTGCATTCCACAAGCAATACACCCCTTTGAAATTGAAGCCTAAAGACCATGCAATTGCAAATTTACTATCCATGTAACATTTGTCACCGTTATCAAAACACATTGTGACAAAAATAGGGGTTGCAACCCTGACTTTGCAGAGCATTGTATCGCTGACAGTTGATCACTTTTCAAATGGCGGATTATGAAGTAACATGCTGAAATAAGTGAAAAGGTCTTGTATATCATTGCCGTAAATCTAATCATTTATGAGGAATAAATGCTTATGAAACACAACCACCAAATACCTTGGCTGCATACTTAGGCAACAAGCAGTACACCTGCGATGATCGGAAGTCGTGTGGCATACTACACTAAGAGAAGACAAAAAATTGCCACGTTGGTGGACTGAACAATTAATTAACAGTGTGAGGTAAGTGTGGATGGTTTTCAGATTGAAACTCACCCAGTTCCATCATAGTGTTCCCAAACGTAGTCGTGTTTCACAGGGAAGATGCTTGTGTCTTGCACTTTACGTTCCTTAATACCACCGGCCTGCTACCACCACTACCTAGCCTTCCCCCAACCTCACCATGTGCCTGGCCCATCACCTGCTACTACCAGCTAATACCAACTCATGTCCCTCACCACAAAATGCAAATACATAACGTCAGCCACATTGTACACCTTACCAGATGTAACACCCTAAGTTGCAGTTATCTGCATTCTATTACATACCTAACGGGTACAAGCATGCAGAGTTCATGCAGGTATCCAGCCTGCTGCCAAGAGGGTTGCAACAAGGGAAAACCTTACAACAAAATGAGAGACATCACATATTTGTGTAGATCATGTTTATTCATAGTGATATGCAGCACATGCCCTATGACATTCGCTACTGTGTTGACAGTTTGTCAGTGCATATCACAACAAATGTTCAAAATGGCCACCATGTGTTGCTAAACATGCATTAACACGTATAATCATGGATCTGCATACACTGCTGAATATCCCAGGTTGATGCCGAATATTTTCACAGGCATGAGAAATGTGAGAACACTGTGGTGGAACAGCTTGACAGACTACATCTGAATACTATCCATTCTTAGCTCACACCATTACTTCATTTGTCAGTCCACTCACATGGTAGTTTGTGTTGTTCTGTTCAGTTAGTAGCCACGCGACATCCGATCATCTCAGGCGTACACATTTGCCTACATACCCGGCCAAGGGGTGTGCACGTGTGTGTGCACGTGTGTGTGTGTGTGTGCACGTGTGTGTGTGTGTACTGTATGCATTTATTCTTCAGAAATGGTTGGGACTAGAGCAATGAAGTACCAAACATATTTCATTTATTTAAATGTGTTTCTTCATAATTTACCACGTGAAACG
Organism: Clitarchus hookeri; assembly: GCA_002778355.1. Classification (NCBI taxonomy): domain Eukaryota; kingdom Metazoa; phylum Arthropoda; class Insecta; order Phasmatodea; family Phasmatidae; genus Clitarchus; species Clitarchus hookeri. The sequence goes on from NQII01000902.1 coordinate 83,770, forward strand.
TGCTCAACTATCAATTGGTAATGCAAAATGTTCTGCAAATTTAGAGTTGCAATCCCTATTTTTGTCACAACATATTTAGTTGATGGTGAAAGACATTACATGAATAGTAGATCTTTGTCCATTACCTCGTTATCCAGAGGCTAGCAGTTTGATTGTAAATGCTTTTCGTAGAATGTGCAATTGCATGGTTTTTTGACTCCTACTGTCCTTGAGACACACTTTAAATAATATGTTGTATTATGTTTTCAACTTATTTTGCAGTGAAGAATACGTGGGTGAAGTTTATCCCCATATTTAGGAAACATCCTGAATAGGGCAGGTCCACAGGCTCACAGGTAGTAGTGTCTACAGCGTCAGAGTGGAAAAAGCGACCCATTTATCCAAGTATGACAGAGGTTAGATTGTGATGGCATGGCGCCTTGGTACCAGCATCTCTGAAATGACCCATCTTGTAGGTTGCTCTTGGGCTGCTGCTATTGTGAGCATATATCAAAAGTGGTGCAACAATGGGGAAACGACAAGTCGTCCATCATTGCATCAACCAAGGCGCATTGATGCGAGATGGCATCAGAGGTTGTCACATATTTTTCGGAGTGACCGCAGGGCCACAGTTAGAGAAATAGCACAAAAGTACAACAGTGGTGTCCCGGGCAATGTTTCACAGCACACGGTTTATCGAACATTGCTGCGGATGGGATTGCAGAGTGAAAGACCTACTCATACCTCCATGCTGACAGCATGTCACAGACAGCAGCGCATGAGGTGGGCACAAAATTATCGACACTGGACTGTGGATGATTGGAAAATGGTTGCCTGGTCTAATGAATCCCGATTCATCACATTGACAGCAGAGTGCTTGTACGCCGATTACCATTGGAGTGTATGGCACCTGGGTGCACTGATGGGTAGAGACAGACCAAAGGAGGAGGTGTGATGGTCTGGGCGATCAATGTTTTCATGGGAAACATTGGGGCCCGTAATTCTGGTAGGGGAAGGATGGGGCTTCAGTTGAACATTTTTCATGAAACTGCATTGCTTTGAGTTTGTTCTTAAAAGACAATTATAAATTTGAATTGCATATTGTTTTGATGGAGAAGTGGAAAATTTTGCTTGTATGGAAGTCACATTCAAATTATTATAACTTGGAAAGTTTTAACTTCACTGAAAGAATAAAACTTTATAAACATGTCACATAAAACTTCATAAATATGTCACTATTCGTACAGATGTGAGTAATAAACACACTCAGAAAGTAAAGATTTTTCGTAAAGTTAACCTCACACTTGTAATTTTTTTATAAAATAAAAAAAATTATTTTTACTCTACAAACAAAAGTTTAAAAGGCTTTTTTAGACTACATACATTTCAAACATTTTAATATATCTTTGAAATACATTACTTACAAAACACACAAATTTACTGTTCGTAGTCCTAATTAGAACTCATGAACACATTTCATTATTTGAAGAATCCAATCAACTTAAACTTGGGAATGTAAATACATTTGTGGTGCTTCAAGACAGTTACCGAAAATGGTGGCTCAAGCAGCTGACACGTGCCGGTATTAAATTTCACCTACAGTCAACTATACTAAATGAAAGCAAATACAAAAATAAATAATAACTGCCAATAAAATATCTGACAACACCAGAAACAAGCACATTTGCACTGCAAGTAGTATGTTTCTATGTGTGTGCGTACGCGGACAATTGAAAGCTAGGTGACTGCGAGGTAGGCAGAATAGCAGCATCAATTGGGCTACAAGGATGCGCACACAGGGGCCCAATTTTTGAAACTATCCAAAATAATTACTCTGGTGGATTGATCTTTCATTCCGGTAGGGGGTGTTGAAATATCAAAATGTGCACTTTTAAGATGGCTGTAACAACTGTCTGAATAAAAAGTTATCAGAATTTCTAAGAATTGATATTACTACCTGGTATCATTGCATTTTGAATATTGTCATCAATGCTTAACCAATTATGTTAAGTCTGTTGAGGCAGGAAAATTAATTTTATAATACACAAATTTCTATGGTATTTTATACTGGAAAAAAGGTTCCATTAAAAAAATATATACAAAGGCAGCGGTTTGCACAGGTGTGCGGGTAGATGCATTTTTGAGTAGTGTAGCACACCATCCCAACAATCTTGACAAACTCGGAAGTATTTTCATTGGTAGAGACAGCAGCATAGCTTATGTTATCGTCTAGTACCGACTGCTTATTTAACAAGTACAGTTTCTTTAAAATAATTAATTTTATGTTTTAGCTGTTTTGTGTCATGTTTTTTAATATTCATAACGTTTGTAGAAAATTTTTCTCAGCATGTTATAATTAGATTATAATTTGATGTGTGGTATCAGTTTTGGTTTTTACTCAACTACGTTCATTACATTTATAATAAACCACAAGGTAGTGTATATTTTTAAGTTTTCTATATAACACAATGGTATTACCAGAAAAATCTCTGTTAGCTGCATTCACCTCTCTATATCCTTGGTAAGGTCTTTTGGTTACATTGTAATTGCACACACAACATGACTTGTTCAGAACAACAACTAAAGGAAACACACTAATTGCAACTGCATTAACAGGTATGCCTTTTACCACCCTTATATCGAGCGTGTATAAAGCCCACACAGAACTGGGTAATGGACCTGTGGTAATAAATTAACATTTAAATAATACATCAACTGATTTTCCTGCTAGTGGCCTGAGAAAATGTAGTTCACGGACGCTAAAAGTTGCTGAGCACACTGTGTTTAGGTTACTTTTTTTGACAAGGGAAGGATTTATATGTCCATTTGGGTTACAATTACTCTTGGAGGCATCAAAATATTAAAATTAATATTTCATTAAAACAACATGATGATGTACTGCTGCGTCCCATGCCAGCAGAGCTGCCTAGAGACAGTGGAAAGGCACACATCACAGACACGGAGACTGTTGACATGTGTTCGGATTGCTGCAAATGTACTTCTGCTTCCTAATATTTGGTCACATGACATGCACGTTTATTTTACAATATACAGTAAGTGAACATAATCATGCTGTCGAGGTTGCATACTTGTACAACATTCTGGAATAGTCTACATTGAGAAATTAATTGCTGTATAGCATTATGCAACCTAATAATGTTGGGAATTGGCAATGCACATGCTGACACAAAGGAAGCCACCCTCTACAAGCAAAGTCGTCACTACTTGTCCTGTCTGCCAAGTCCTTTTCTGCTAGCGGCATGGCATTGTGTTTGTTGTCTCCTTCGCACTATACCACTCTCCCTCCCTCTTTTACTATAAAACTGTATGCAAACTTCCCAGTCCCTTTTTAATGCTTCTGTATAAGGTTTATAAATGGCTTGAGGGAAAAAAGACTACAGATTAAGAACACTAATTTTTACTTTTTCCCCGGTATCTGCCTATGCTAACTGCAATGGAACAAAATTACAGAAAACTTTTGATGCACCGATAAACCGTATCCACAGTTAATTTTCAGTGGTCTCAGCAAAACTCCTAAATAAATAATCATAAAGCTACCCGCTTTTATTGTTTATCAGATATTGCACCAATTGAAATAACTTTCAGTCCTGACACCCAAGATTTCCAGCAACGATAATTTTTAAGCTGGTTGTTTATGAAAACGTCTAGTAACTGGATGTGAAATACATCACGTGCACCGCCGTTTATCACTGCTCTGCGGCACGTGGTCTTCCCACCATGTCTACGGTGCCATGTGACTCTGGCTTGCTACCTCCCCTTACATGCCTGACGAGAGGGGAATCGGTTACCTAGCAACCGGCATGGCGACCTTGCGTCTCCCTATCTCTCTCTTCTTTATGCCACTCTTAGCCAAGCATCTTTCTTCCTCCCTTTACATGCCTTTGAGAGGGGATGCTCTTGTCCAGCAAAAAAGGAAGTGCATCCTCTCCCTTGGCCGCGCACACTTGCCTTCACCCCTTACATGCCTGGCCACAGAAAAAAGTAAAGTGCGCCTGATGATGGTAGAAATTTTATCAATATTATCCATTGCTCAAAATAGTTGCACCTATCATCACTAGTATTTCAAAGCAAATGGTTTTGCCTGAAAATGTTACCCAATACATTTTAACGAGGGATTATTATTTGCAAATATGTTTTCTTTTGTGATTCAAGGTGGTTTTTTTCCGTAAAGTTGGTATCTAATTGTATGTAACGTAAAATCAAAGTGATTTTAAAACAAAACATTCATTTAACTTAATGGACAGCATCTTTGTGAATAAAATGAAATGCCCAGAAGCATATACACTACCTTCCCTTGTCGCCAAAAATTGTTTGAACATCGAGCAACTTGTATTACCAAGTTTAAAGTTCATTTCCAGTAACTTCCTGCAGGGAAGTCGGAGGATTTATATTAATTTATTTCAATAGACATGCATCTTTTAAATAAACTGATCTGCTGTAAGGGCTTATTTGACACCTTTTGTCGTACAATAATGGGTAAGCACCGAGCCTGACTACAGCAACAGGTGTAAGTGAAAATCAGAGGACATGGTTTTAAATGATTAATTAAAGTCTGTGAAGAAATAAATTTGAATTGCCTGATTTATTCATTTCTGTCTTAAAAGTACAAGTTTATTTACAGTGAAATATAATTAATTACTTTAAAATACAGATAATTGGGCATGTAAGGTATCGCCAACATGTAGCGGCATGGAGGGGTACACTGCGTCACTCTTCCCGCCGTCACCCCTTCTCCATCCCACCAGCTGTGAACACACTGCTGGTCGATAATCTCTCTGCGCGCTCTCAGCTGATCGAAAGCGTGCAGGACATTAAAAATTTGGCTTGCATTTGGTGTCATATTGTTTTCATTTTTAGAGGGTTTGAAAGTTTTGGGCCTGCTTGCATTCGGTGTCAGATTACAATCAATGATATACAGTATTTTGGGATGTTATATTATTTATTTAAATGAGTTGAGGTGAAATGTTTTTTAATGTATTTACAGTAATACCAATACAATAATACCTTTTTTTTTTTTTTAAAAATTATCATTTATATTGTGTTTAATAGTTAAACTTTATTCACAGATAATATACAGAGTTAATTATACTCAACATGAAGTCTAATAAGGTCTGAAGTTGTATTTTATTGGTTTGCATGTCAGAACCCTCATGTAATGAAATCCTACATGCATGGAAATTTTTTGACAGTTGCCTGAAAAACGGTAGATAGGGAGACCACTGTGTAAACTGTTATGTATCATGACTTACACATGCACGAGCAACAGTCATTTCAGACTATTTCTTGCAAGAATTTTCTCACGTGTATTGTATTTCATTATCAATATGTTGCCACTATAAGTTAGAAGAACTCATACTGTCAGCTGCACATTGGTTCAGCTGTAAATATTCATCAGTAACAAAGTTTCCAAAATTTCAGTGAAAATTCTGGCTTGCTGATATCCACTCAAAATTGAAAAGCAATCTGCCGAAAGCAATGCCACTGTTTAAAATGAATACTCTTCTATTTCAAAAGTTTTAAAAAAAGTCCTATTTTGGTTTACACTGTGCTTGATAAATGTGCTCATGGTTCATTTTACACTATGCCACATTCCCCTCCCCCCTTCCACATATGCACACACGCACACACTCACTCTCTCTCTCTCTCTCTTTCTCTCACACCTCCCCCTGTACTACCTGGTTTTTCTAACAAGGGGCGCCACAGTTGGACTGCTCATCTACCATGAAGAGCCAGGCTGCTTTTTTTTTTTTTTTAGATTTAATGTCTGTCTGAAATGGTGATTTCTCCTATAAAACAGGCACCAGAAAAGTTTAATATAAAATCTCTCTTTTTTTAATTGTTTTAAGTTTTTGTTGTAGGCAAAGGCCTATGCCTATATGTCCGCAGCTAGCAACTACATATTATTCTTTCACTCATACCTCAGTTCTGAGAAAACAGTTGAATCACTATGCAAAATCAACATTTTACAGCTTCAATTTATCCTGCATGCAAATGTACGTACTGAAATACAATACAAAGTACAGGCATTATATTATCATGAAAATAATAATGCATGAAACTCTTGTCAATATATAAAGATGATTATTATCTAAAAACACATAAAAATAATAATGTCAGGTAAAGTTAAAGTGTGATAATGCTCTAACTTTTTAAAGGCTTTCCTGCTAGTGCTTTACAATACTTTTCCCAGAATTTGCCACTTCGTAGAATGCTGTTATGCACGCGCAATACAAAGCCACGACTAGTGCCGGCTGCTATAAAAGTTCACTTTACTGTGAAATAGCCTAAAACAAGGTTGTATTTTACCATGCACATTAATCCTGCTGTCCTGAAGTCGATGGCATCCATGAAAAATATATGTTTATTACGTGCTTTACTGATATTAAAACTCAAATAAGTTTGAACGCATAACATATTTGCAGCAAGGCCAGCTTGCAAGTGCATCTGTCAGGGAAAATGCTGTTGTAAACATAATGTGCACAAATAATCACACAAAAAACCCCAATACATAGCACATGCTTTGTTGGCAGAGTAACATTCAAATGTGCAAAACTCATGCAACGCTGTGACAAACTGATCTAGGACACCTTTTTTTCCCTTTGCATGTGTTCTCAATAGGAGGTGCTTGTTCGGGCGACTGCATCCTCTCCCCCTTCCCCTTTTGAACTGTTACATTTCTCATTCTCATCCATTTCAAACCACTGCCCCTTGTCAAGTTGACAAGTAAATTCTGCCCTTTTTGTAGCTTTGGCTTCTCAGCTTCACCCTACAGATGCAGATGCACATGTCCCTACGACCTTGTAAATGAATGGTACCAAAGTTCATATTTCTGTAGAAATTAGTTTCCCTGACTTTTCCAGGCTGGTAAATTCCCAGACTATTCCAGGTTTCCTCGGTTTTCCGCCCTGTCGCCACCCTGACAGTTATTATTTTCTTAAAAAAAAAAAAATAGTATGATGCTGCAAGCAGGATACTACATATTATATATATATATATATATATATATATATATATATATATATATATATATACACACACATACACACACATACACACAATTGAAATAACAAATGAAAGAGGATGAATATGTATTTCCTCAATCCTTCAAAATTTTTCTGTCTTCTATAACCCCTTGAAATTTCTCTGTCTACAATTACCGTAACACACCACATTTGCATACAAACTCAAATGACAGTCAAATAAACTATAATTCTCGATAAAACATGTTGTTCTTGCTTTAAATTAAATAAGGCTACAGTGTGTAAATGCAAATTATTTGCAATTTTGGAAAATACTTCTATCAGTCTCGCATTGGTTATGTTGACTCCGTCTTTTTACATTTGAGAAGATACCAACAATGTTTGTATTATTGCAAAAAGAAATGGCAATCTATGATATATACTGCCTTGCCCTGATGTAACATTATTATGAAACCACACAGGTACCAACATATACATACTTATATGAAAATAAACACTACATTAAAAATTAATTAGCTGACCGGTATGCACAATTTCATCTCATTGTACGATAATTTACATGATATTTCTTTGTTAACACACATAGTTGTGGGCATAAAATAATAGAATTCCTTTTAGTAACGTACGACACCTCAACCATTACAAAGAGCCAAAACGGAAGTGAGAAAAATTACATTTGTCTAAGAATGATTTATAATTATGACCCTCACAGATTCTAGTAACCTCTTTTCGTTCAAAGATTTGAATTAAAATTCCGTGTGATGTACAGGCCTTTTGTTCAAGACTATATACACACTTTTAATATGTCTAAATTCTCAACATCACAAATAAAAACCAGTTCTTCATACTGAGTCAAATGAGGCTTGCTAATGCTTAATTTTTAACCCTAGCAGCAGTCAAAATCACATATGGTGAAAAGTGTTTCTTCTTTTCATCACAACAGCTTTTCATTCAGTCTGCAAAGCTAAAAAGACAAACTACTGCAAGTCACATTAAGATAAAATAATATTTATAACAAATCAGTTGATCAATAGAATTTACATGTCCTAATGTTGAATTCGTCATTTCTCTTGCACACCACTGCCCTAATGTTGAATTCGTCATTTCTCTTGCACACCACTGCCCTAATGTTAAATTCATCATTTCTCTTGCACACCACTGCCCTAATGTTAAATTCATCATTTCTCTTGCACACCACTGCCCTAATGTTAAATTCATCATTTCTCTTGCACACCACTGCCCTAATGTTAAATTCATCATTTCTCTTGCACACCACTGCCCTAATGTTAAATTCATCATTTCTCTTGCACACCACTGCCCTAATGTTAAATTCATCATTTCTCTTGCACACCACTGCCCTAATGTTAAATTCATCATTTCTCTTGCACACCACTGCCCTAATGTTAAATTCATCATTTCTCTTGCACACCACTGCCCTAATGTTAAATTCATCATTTCTCTTGCACACCACTGCCCTAATGTTAAATTCATCATTTCTCTTGCACACCACTGCCCTAATGTTAAATTCATCATTTCTCTTGCACACCACTGCCCTAATGTTAAATTCATCATTTCTCTTGCACACCACTGCCCTAATGTTAAATTCATCATTTCTCTTGCACACCACTGCCCTAATGTTAAATTCATCATTTCTCTTGCACACCACTGCCCTAATGTTAAATTCATCATTTCTCTTGCACATCACTGCCCACATTTTAGTCAATGTCCTAGAAGAAACTACACTATCCAACATCACTAATTTCTTTTTGTGAGTAACTGTTGCACGCTTACACTGCACGGCTCAGCAGTGTCAAAATCTTAAAACATCAAAATTAGAACACAGTAATAGGTGAAAAATGTTTTACTTTGAAACAAACAGCATGTCTCCATACCGACACATCTTTCTTTCTCCCACTACACTGTGTCATGGAGGACGGTCAAAGGAAGGGAATATGCACATAGCTTCACTTTACCTCTATACATCATGGGCAGAGGCATGCAAGACTTTAGGCACCTCTCTTAAGACATTTTTGCTTCTATTGTAAATCTCATTTTGTGCGATCCAAACAAAAATTATGAGCTACATAAAAGACAGAGAAAAATGTATAAGATGAAGATGTATATAAGTATCAGAAATACATTGAAACAATTAATTATTAGATTTTATACAATATATCAATGCATTTTGGATTGGGGGAGGGGAGGCAGTTAAGGTGCCCTTTAATAAATTCCGGAAGGGGCAATATATACCTTGCCTCCACTAGATGTTAAGACACTGCAGAGAATCATCACAAATGTATGTATGTATGTATGTATGTATGTATGTGTGTGTGTGTGTGTGTGTGTGTGTGTGTATGTATGTATGTATGCATGCATGCATGCATGTAAGTATGCGTATGTCTCAATCTGTATGCACAGAACTGAGAGTACTTGTGCTTGTGTTTTAATTTTTACAAACTGTATAATATTGTGAGTCTTATGGGTTGGGAGTGGACTGAGGAATGTTCACATTTTTATTCCAAACTAAATGTGAATTTTTTAAATATATTCTAAAAAAATTATTCCTCTGTATTTATTATAAAAATTAACAAACATATACAAACATAAATTAATAACACAAATAATTTTTTAAAACAATTATGTATTACATAAAAATAAAATCTTTGATTTTTTACTTGCATGCAAATTTTTTCTTACTACAAAACAAGATTTTATATAGCAGACCCCTGATTTTACAATATGCCATGGTTCCTGTGAATGACTTCCCAAAATCACTATCCTAGTAAAATTGAAACCAACCAATTTTTATTCCTAAAAATTAAAAAATTGTGCTTAAAGCACATTTTTTCCCCTGTTAAGTCTGAGTTTGTCTCCAATGTGAAACCAACATGATTTTTAAACAACCTTTTATGAAATTCAACATGCATACATCTTCCAAATAAAATGATATTCTAGACATGTGTACTTGACATCCACTTGTCAAAAATGTTTTAAAAAAATTTGCATGGTGCATAAGTTTTACTGAGTGCAATGTAAATCGGGAATTTTGAACAATCTTTATCATCTGAAAATTGTGTAATGTTTAAATATTTATGTTTATTATATGCTTTTGTTTAAAAAAATAATATTCTTAATGTTTATTAATTATTTACATACATAACATTGTGTAAATTCTTAGTTTCCAACTATCCAAATGAAAAACATAATTTGTGAATTATTATATGTCTTTCTTGACTTTCGATTTATGTATCGATTAGTCGCACAAGAACATGACGTCTGGAGTATAACTCAGTATATAGGTTTCCACTCAGGTTACTTACTTCTTCTTTGCTTTCTCACCATACAGCATGTAGTCAGCTTACAGTATTTACTTGTGGAATCTTTTATCATCCTTGAGATGAGACAGAGTTTTTATCTTCCGTTTTGGCTAAGTTTTTTTGCGGATGTTTTCTTTTGCGACGTGATCGTATTATTTTGTGTTTACAATCATTTTTTAAGCATTTTTCTATTTTTTTTATATAGCAGTTCCCGGTTTGCCTGATATGGCTTAACATTGTGGCCAACTCTTTGCATCCTTCTTGGGATGTGAGCTGCACACTAAATCATGGCATGGTCGTTTTGACCATGATTCCACTTCTTTCGGCCGGCACCGCAGTAAAGTCTGAAATTCAAGTTCGACCAACAAGTAACCTCTAAATAATTTTTGTATGCTGCATGTGCTTGGGAGTGCTCCAAATGTTCAGTCTTCTGACGCGACATCTGTTGTTCAATAATTAATTAAATTTATACTATCAAGTATGAATTTTTTTTGTCTTCTACTTAATTAAAAGAAAAATGAGGTAAAGGAAAATGTGCAGTATTGTTATGTTTCAAATGAAGCAATCGCGGGTACCCGACGACATAGTCATGGCCATATAATTAAATAATAATAATATAATAAATTGAAAGAAAAAAAAGGATATTAGAGTTTGTTCATAAGTAATTTGTCTAATATTCGAAACAAAGAAAAAATGTAATACTCATGTCTTTAAACAAGAAGAAAAATATTTTATTTATTTATATGTTGTTATGGCAAGCAAAAAAAAAGTTTTAATAAAACCATTGTTTGAAGAAAAGAAGTGTGTTATTGTTTACTTCCTCAATTATCGGCCATGGATAATATTATGTTGTGTTTGATAAAAACTTCAGCTGCACCACAAGTGTACTTAATATTTTCTTTTTTATACCATTTTTGTAATAAGTAAAACAGAAGCACGCCCCTAATTTATGCTCTTACTAAAAAACCCTAGTCTACACAGGAATCTAGATCCCACCATCCATTTATGTGCCATCCTTGTGTCGTAACGAGAGTACCTATTGGTGCTCAAGTTTGTGACACAAAGGTGCTACATAAAAACACAAGGCGGTGGAGGCAGTGTTATGGTCTGGGGGATGTCCTCGTGGTATTCTCTAGGTCCCATCATCCATGTGGAAGGCACTCTTGATCAATTTGGTTATGAATCAATCCTTGGCGATCATGTCCACCCGTAAATGATGATTCTTTCCTCGAGAGGATGAGCTCTTCCAGCACGATAATACACCTTGCCACATGGCTAGAAGTGTTCGCATGTGGCTGGAAGAGCACGATGAAGACTTCAAAGTTTTTCCCTGGCCCTCAAACAGCCCCAATCTCAATCCAATTGAACATCTGTGGGACCACCTCGATAGTTGTGTTCGCTGTGTCTCCTCCGCCACACACCCTTCAAAAGTTGTGGGATGCACTGCAGACAACATGGCTCCAGATACCCGTGGAGACCTATCAGCACCTGACTGAGTCACTGCCAGCTCGTCTAACTGATGTGCATGCTGCAAAGGGCGGTTACTCTGGATACTAGCAGCTGGTCATAATAATGTGATTCAATTGTGTATTTCCTTAAGTAATATTGGTAACCTAGCTGCATATTTCTTACAATTTCGAACAGAAATTCTACACAATAATGATTTTCTTAAAAAATTCTGTTGGGAAATTACAAGAAGCACAAATGGCTCATGGAAAAGAGAGAAAATAATTTTACTACATGAAAACGGCTTACCATTCTACATCATGAAATTATCACCACTGACAAAAAAATATTACCATCATTAAAACTAGAAATTTTATTTCATTTAACTAAAACACATTAAGGCATTATTGAAAACCAATACACACAGTAAATAAACTCCGTAATGAACTTGTGAAAGTGGCACGACTGTGTGAACAGTAACTACAATGACAGAGCTGAGAATTTAGTACATAATTTGATAAATAACGCAGCTTCTGCTCTCGCACATGCACAGTACACTGGCAGATCTGCTGGTGTCCTGAAATGTCGCTCTGGCTGATGGCCGCAGTTCATAAAACTGTAAAATTGTAAGTAATTAAAGTTCCCTTTTCTGATCATTTGTTTCTTTTAAATTTTGAAGAGGTGACGGGAACTTGTAATGAATTAAATACTTTTAAAAGTCGTGCTTAAAAGCTGCTTTCAAGTTATTGAGTTACCTTTCTCCATTGGTAAACACAAAACAAATCAACAATGCAATTTTAATTTCATGCTTCAAACTCCATGTTTACATTCCACTGTTGAATAATTAACTAATATATTTTGTTATGAAGCAATAAATAACATCTACTGTCAGCACTAGTGTGAATCTATTAGCTTTACATTTATTTATAAAATAATTTTTACGATTATTTTATATTAAGACGTGCTCCTGTGAGTGCAATTTGATGTAGTTTGAAACATATTTTTATACATGTCCAACAATAATACTGAGTCTTGCAAAGCGAGAGAGATAGAAAAGCAAGAGAGAGGTATATGAATTGAACAATAGGAAAGGGGAGGGAAAAAGCAGCCAGCAACTTGTTGGCTTAAAGACTTTATAGGGATCTGTCTGATGCATTGGCATGTAATCGGAACAGGCCAATTTTCACTGAATCGATGACATTAAAAAAATTTAGAAAATAGACTGTTTTTTGCAATTCTGAGTTTATTTATGCATAGAAGTACACAATCGGTGCCTTACCACATTGAAATGTTTTGTTTTTTGTCTGCAAACAAACTGTGTAGAGACAGCTAAAAATATCAACTTTTCCTTCCCTGGTATAGACAAAAGGAAGGCATAATACACCGGAGTGACATCCCTTTCTTCTTCTTCAATGCACTACTGCCTATTCACTCCCCCTCATGAATTTGGTTGGCTGCTGTAATGTTCCCAGGCAGAGCTACATTCTCAAAAACGAGGAACAGAGAAAAGTGTTGATCGCAGCAGCAGCTAAAAGAGGGGAGGTAGCAAACTAGGCCAAGCAAAAGTGAGATTGCTAGGCAACTGCAACCATCCTCCAACTTGTCAGCTATTTAAGGGAAATAAATGAGGGTGCGCTGGTCGTGTCCAGTATCACCTAAAATACTAGACAGCCAAAACTTATCTCTCCAAGACAGGTGTTTACACGTACGTCAACACCATAATGGTCAGCGTTTTATTTAGTAGATGTGTGCATTTTGAAGGTATTAATAATACAATACGACTCATTTATAATGAACCCTTCTACAGTGAATTCCTGTTTACAGTGAAGTCGTAGCTTGATCTGGTCAGAATTAGTTCAGGTTACGAGTTAATTTATTGTATATGTTTGAGCATCTTTTCCCACGTACAAGGAAGCAATTTCACCAGTACATTTACAAAGTTTATAGTTTTGGTCTCAAGCTGTCAAATGGGGATGTCACCCTGCTGTGAGCTGACAATCTACCAGCTTGATGCGTGATACATGATCAGAGTATTCATTTCAAGGGTGCCTGTGACTTTAATCCCAAGAAGACGTTGACCCACCAAAGAAATGCAGGAGATTATGTTTTTAAACCCTCTTTGCCGAACCTAGAGTAGAACTGCGGGCTCCCTTAACTGGGTGCACGCATGCCTCAAAACACACACATTAGACGACCACCCATACTGTGGATCAGGTATGGCAAGGTACCTGGTGCACACGTACGGTAGAGCCACAACCATTAGAAACTCAATCCACGAAGTGGCTAGTCAGCCAGCCCAGTCAATTCACTCCATCCACAGCATTATTTTCGCCAGAAGGAATGATAAGACTGGTTCTAGAGGTGTGAACCCTTTTGGACCACACCCACATCGCTGTCAACAATCCAGGGTAACCCACAGCTCCAACCACCGTGTTGAACTTTGCTGGTTGGTGTAAACGGGTCCGACTCTGGGTGGCTTGGCCTCAACTGGCTTTACACCTAGATAGGGATCTTCGTCACCTGCTCCTCCTTAGCATGGCAGACCTTAGTTCCTACCTCTATGCCATACACCTATAGGAGTGGTGCAAAGTGGAGAGTGAAGAGGGCAGCCACTGCCTCTAAGCCTAGTGTGAACTGCAACCCAGTGCCAACTGCCCTCTGCAGTCTAACCCCACGGGAACGAGCTCAAGCCACCCGCCAACTTGAGAGGCCTCACCTCCCAGTTCCCTCCATCCCTCTAGCTCCCTCTTTCAGCCACCCCAGAAGACTGCAGACAAACCGCATCCTATCATTGAGAGATTTTGCCAAGGACTTCCAGTACCGCTGGGAATACCCAACCCTTGGTTCAAACCCAGCCGGACTAGCAGCCCTCCGCGGGCTCTTACCAGCACCACCAGCCGCAGCAGCACCTTTGCCCAAGGACTGGGCACGAGTTCCAGCCGGCACCAGCAGCAACAGTGGCCGAGTCAGGATCTACTCCGGGCGACACCTAATCTAAGTAAACCAGTGTCCGTGTGCAAAACAGTAGTGCGAAGAACTGCTTAGCCCACACCTGACTTTGTGCTGTGCCGTGAAACCGTGCACCTCAACTTATACACCGGCCGGGGACCAGTCAGCAGCCAATAAAGTCAATACAGTTAGATAGTCTGTGTCTCTGACCGGCACATTAAAACCTTGCCCAACCGTGATGTCATCGTCAGTCAATCAACGTCAAGCATCAAGAGTTTTTGTGGCGTCCAATGTGGGGCCACAGTGCTTAGTTAATTTGTTATTAATAAAGCAGAACCAGGCCAGCATGACTCCGAGAACCAGGTAATCTAGCCGGGGTTCAAACCAAAAACCAACCAGACTTCGGGAAGTCTGTAATCGCCCCGTGGCGCTCAATTGTAACTAGCCGAGATGTCCAAATATAATTTCAGCCTTGCTGACCAAGGCGAAACCGTTGCTGCAATGAATGTCACCATTGAAAACCAACCCGAGAGGTACAATATACCCACATGTTCTGGAGCGGGCGTTAACTTCATTAGTTGTGCACACTGCCAGAATAAATTCCACTTATGTCTGGGGTGGAATGACAAGCCCCATTAAACAGACAGGCTGGAATACTGCTGTAATGAATGTCGGACCTGCCAGACTGCTTATTGTAGCTCGATCACTTGCACCAGACAAGGGATAAACACTGTAAGATGTATTGTATGTGTGCACAAACATTTCATCACGTATGCATAGGCTGGCAATACGAAAGAATCATGAGACCAGGCTTAGTATACAGGTGTGAGGTTTGCAGATGTGCAGAATAATACAGACCAGATAATCCCGGCACTCGCCACAGCACAACGTCCACCTGGGGTAGCGACGGACCCCAATTCCCAAAATTTGTGGGAAGACCCCATGAGGACCCGGTAACATTCACCCAGGAATGCCAGGGGGAGTGTAAGGAAAATGAAGTTCCAGTTAAACAATGGGTCGTTAAAACCCAGAAACAGCTAAAAGAGAAGGTGCTCGACTGGTGGAACAAATATGGAGAGTTCATTACAGAATGGGGGCAAATTTGTTCTTGCCTTGGCACCCAGTTCTCGTGCGAGGAAGTATTAGCGCTCTTAATGACAGAGTTCCACAATTGAACCCAGGCCACCAAGGAAGAGGCCAAAATCCAGGCGTAAAGAGCAAATGTATCGCAGGATATTTACCAAAGGGAACGAGGAAAGCTGTATATGCTATGTAACACGTATGCTGCTCCCAAAATTACATTTTCACCTTCCCAGGCTGCAATCCATAGATTAATTAGTTGAGAGGGCTTGTGAGACTGAGTAAAATTTCTTGGTGCAAGCCATTCTAGACAAAACACGCAGCAGCAAGAGCCAGGAGGTCGTTAAACCATCCGAGCAGAAGGGGAACCCTCCCCCTCCCACGACGCTTCCTAAGTGCTGCTTCTGTCTGGAATGCCACTTTAACCAGGACTGCCAGTCAAGCCGGCAGGGGCAGGGGCAGGGGCAGGGGCAGGTGGCGAGCGGGGAAGGGGGAACAACAGAGGAACCAACAGGAACGCCTGAACCCCCGCAGCGAGAGACAGAAGTTTAAGTCGGGAAACACCAGAACCGGGGTGCAAAGCGGGCTACCACTACCGGGGAACACAGGCCTGCCCACATTCAAACATTAGCAGAAGAATTTGAGCCACCTGAAGCCCCACACATAGAAGTGGAGATTATTGGACGTTGGACACTCGCCGTCTTAGAGTCTGCTGCTACAGGGAATTTTATACAAAGAAACATTAAACCAAATTCACCATTTATAACAGATTAAATTGTGCTGCATAGTTTTGTGTTACAAACATGTGCTGAAAGTGTTAAAATATATGACATTTAAATTATAGCACTGAGCAAGTATCTCCCTGGAAAATGGCTAATGTATAAAGTTGTACATTACCAAAAGGCAGGCAACTACTGCAAAAATTTTTTTGCAGAAGCAATGTCAAAATCCTTGCTGAATAATAAAATTGTGTTACTTAGCCTGTATGCACATACATTTTTAAGTTGTGCCTAAATTTAAATTTATTTCCTTTTATAATTTTATATCTTCACACTTTATAATTTCCTGACAAATATTTTATTTTATGCATGCTAAGTTTTTTACTTCAATTACGTAGCTATTTTTTAGACAGAAAATCATCTGTAAACGCAGTAAAGTTTACTAAGTAGAACAATGAAAAATAGATTAGTTGATGACAGCATGTAAATACTAAAGAATACAGCTGCAACTTGACCCACCAGCTGATGGTGAAGAGATACGTAAGTGAAAAGTAAACACTGGTGCTACTTTTGTCAAATTTTACTTTCGTAGCAGGAATGGAGTAGAAGAAGATCGTGGATGTCTGTACCCAAACAGTTTGTTCATATCAAAGATACCTATAAATAACCAGTTTAATTCTGATGTACTTATTTATTTTGTGACAGCAGCAACCTGTATGTGTAATTTCATTACAGATTACTCAATGGTGTCTTAAAAGATTGTTTCCCAACCAACCAACACTGTCACTGTTAACTGTAAAAACTATTATGCAAGTGTTACAGTCTTTGAAATTCCAGAAGGAAGATTTCCAAGCACAACTTTCAATGTTAATCATAGCTCTTAAATACTAGCCTAGTAAATTGTGGTTGTATGCCACAGCCAAATGTAAACATTTATTAATGTTACATAATTACACAGCATTATATGTAGTTCAATTGCATTGACAGTTGCACTGGCAGAAAATGCAGTAACATTATCTGATAAGTACTGGACTTAACTTGAAAAAAAGTTAAATTAATTCAGCAAAAGCTGATTTTTGGAACTGGTTATCAAGCATATGGTACTAAATTCTCATTTCAAAATATGTATTTATTTACCTTACATTTTAGTAATTTTAAAAAAAAATTATTTTGTGCCTCAATATTGTGCCTTTGAAAATTTGATTATTCAGTCTAGGAATGGAACTATATACTTATCAATAACAGTTACATTTCTGTGCCATGCAAGGTGGTTTACCCCATTCACAGTTATTATTTTCAGCTTCTTTTTTTTGTCCAGTGTCTTTAGCCCAAACAAGTCGTTGACATAAGCACTACGATCCCTGAAGTCTATCACATGGCCAGTCACATTGAAGTATCCAAAATGGCTGCAGGGAAAGAGAAAACATGTATTACAATTGACAAACACCAACATTTCATTTATTACCACACAAGATTACATAATGATTTAATATTGATCATATAATTACCCTGTTAAAACATACGCATCACCAATTGAAAGTTTCATCAACACTGCCCTTATCATCATTATTTAATTTTGTTTATTTTATGAAAAAACAAAAGTACATGGTAGCAAAACATACAGATACCACACACAATAATCCTAACTGAATGTTTTAATTTTAAATTTTTAGTTGGTATGATGAAACTTTGAGATAACAAGAAGACAGTTAACGTGCACTAGAAGACAATTAGTAATTGTAATTATAAGTGGGACCTTCTAGTCCTGCCGGATGGGAAATTTTCAGACGAGGGATTCTCATGTGGGAAGTGTGATGGACACTACTGTGATGTTGGTGTTTTCTCGGGACTCTCCCGTTTCCTCGCCCATCTTCAATCCGCTGCATCTCCCCCACATCTCATCTCACCTCATCCATTCTTTGGGTTGGCTGAAGAGTCAGGTCTGTCCCTCGAGTAAGGCAGCCGGCTGTGATTAGCACTATCCTCCTCTCATCTATGCACGACTCTGCCTTAGGCAGGAGTCACATGTGGATATTCATTTTCATAACTGATACCATCAAATTTTTTGAGAATATGTTGGCCACGTTGAATAAAAAAATTGTGTACTCTGGTATTAGAGCCATAGGTAGGACTTTCTACAGATCTTAAGAAAATAATTAATTTTAACCAACATGGCACGTGTATCGCAAAATTGGCCTATATTAAAATGGAAAAATTCTCAAAAGGGTCAAATTACTTTGATGTTTACAGACAAGGTGAAAAATTATGTAAACTTACTAAGCAGGAAAACTTCTTAACATGGAACTTCTTAAAATGGTTTTATAGTATAAGGCTTGCATGCCTGACACACTGATGCACAGCCTTGCCCATGTAAAATGAGTTCCACCCTTCGCTGGGAGGAAATCTAGCTTGTGCCAGTCGCCTCATCAGTTGCAGGCAGCATTGGGCCAGTGAACTGGTTTTCAGAAAAGAGGGACATTTGAGACTCATAAAAGATTTATCACAGAAATCCAGTAAAATTAGAAAGGCAGAGAATGATGCCATGAGTTATACAACTAACCAAAGTGTTATAATTCACAACTGCAAACAATTTTCTGTCAGATTAAACACCAAGATTTCATTATGATGAAGAAGAAGATATATGTAATTTGGAGAACAGGAAAGGAATATGGAAAATTCTGTAACACTCAAAAACACTATCCTTATTAGCCAAGGGTTATATAACCAACAACATCCAGAGATCTGTTATAAATAACAGCTTGTACAGTTCTAAAGCCATAAAACATACCTATCAAGATTTTTAGATATGACAAGGGCAATCATGTACAACTGTAAAGTAATTTACATGCTGAATTTTGCTAAGGACACTAATCAAGGTCAAGGTAGAACTCAATTTGTCCACAAACACTGGTTTCAATTGCATGTTTCAAGTCAAACAATTTCAGTCTTACATTAGAAAGTTATACACTAATACATAATAACATAGTATTGAGATCAATTGTAAAGCTTGCAAGAACCATGTTGTTTATCACTTCTGGTACAGTATGATTTTGATGTGCAACCTGGCTCAGTACAGATGCAAAACTTCTCCCCTCCTCTCAACTAAGAAGCTGCTGACCATTCACAGGGTTATTTAGCAGCTGGGGCCCTTCCCTGTAACTCTAATTCTTGTCTGTCAGTCAACAGGGATGCTGAGAGGGCATTAGGGTGAGAGTAGCAAGAATTGGGGCAAAAGAAGTTGCACAATTTGCAGGTTTCGCAGATGGCAGATGCCTGGGGAATGCCAACTGGCCCTTAACAGCAATGGCTGGAGCAGGCCTGATGGGCTCTGGGCGGTACCTAGGCGGGGTCAGCGGCAAGGGTGGTACTGGTCCGTGACAGTGTCCGCCAGATGGTAGTGATGGTGGTGTTACTGGACCACTGGCAAGCAGCTTGCACACACAAATGAGTATACAGCTTCTGACAGTTGGCTCCCTGTTCCACAGATCATAAAGCCTGAGCAGTGACTATTGTCTCAGCCTTTGCCCTCCCTGCTCTGTGCTGGAGCATGTCGCAAGGTAAGAGCTCAGACTTAGATAAGCTCTGCTCTGGCAGGGAAACAAGGTGGCTTAAATTGTGTGTAAAGGAAAGAGTGGGCCATCCAGAAAGCCAGAATCTCTCTCTGGTACGGTGCCCAAGGTTTAAGGTTTGA
The DNA here is from genome assembly GCA_002778355.1 of Clitarchus hookeri. Taxonomy (NCBI): domain Eukaryota; kingdom Metazoa; phylum Arthropoda; class Insecta; order Phasmatodea; family Phasmatidae; genus Clitarchus; species Clitarchus hookeri. The sequence continues at coordinate 103,952 of NQII01000902.1, forward strand.
TTCACACCCCAATGGAGGACGTCCCTCCACCTGATGGTCGCGAGCCTTGCTCTCTTAACCAGTGATGCCCGAAGAAGCGACCCAAAATCGCTAGTAGCCAAACGCTCAACTGAGTTCAACTTAGGGGTGTGCATGTACCCCTAGGGGTGGTGAGATGCATTGCTACGCCCACTCTCTGGAGAGCCCAGAGAAGCGTCGTTATGGCTGGTAACTAACTAAGTCTCCTTTGAGTACGTTTTATAGTGATGGTTGCTCTTTGCCCCAGTGGTGCCCAGAGAAGCGACGTGATTGCTGGTAACCAGACACCCAGTTCTAGGTAGAGAGCAGATCCCCGTGTGTTTAGTGTGAACTGAAAGACTCTGGGAACTCAAAATCTTGCCTGAATCTAAGAATCTAAGAGTATGGCATATCACTGGGTAGGAACAAGGTGAACAGAATGGTAAAAGACTAAGGTATAGTTAATATCGGTTTATTCAGAATAAACCACATATAATCCCAGATTGTGCCCAAGACAACTGAAGGGCAGGGTAACCTTACTGACAAGAAGGTCTGAGACTCATGCAAGAATGGCAACCCCTAACAGAAAAGCTCTAAGCAGCTGGCATGGTTGTGCCAGCAAGGTGGTAAGGACTCTCTAGCCTTACAATGGGAGGAGGCATCTAGAGAGAGACGGGCTAGTGCATGAAGCATGGCAGTCTGTCTTGTTGGAGAGTCTTGAAGGACGACAAACTATATTGGACAGACAGGTGAGCAGGTAAATCTGCTAGGCAGGCGAAAGCAAACTGCCCTGAGGGGCCTGTGGATTTATACCCGCCTGGCCAGGGGCGAATGAGAGAGGGAGATCAATGGAGGAGAGAGCTTGTCGCTCTGCTATGTGAGCAGGATGAGCATTTAGTACCCTGGGTTGGAACGCTACTACAAGATGCAGAAGGCAACCAGGTTACAAAGGCAGGCGGGCATGAAGCATGGGTTGCTGGTACTCAGGCAGTAGCAGACCTCTTGAGCCCACTTGTAGGTAAATGTGCTGATGTTTTGGGAGGCTGGCGATGGCGTGATGGCTTGGCATTGGTTGTGGGTGAGAAGGGGGGAGGGGCAGTTGAGGTGGAGACTCCAGAGGGTTCATGGACATTGCCCGTAGCACATCAATTTACGAGAAGATAAAATTATTTAAATATTCCAAATAATATGATAATTTATATTTATTTTTTGTATTCTTCAAAACATGATCTCTTTAAGATTACTCAGGAGGATAATATGATTTGCTAGATTAGTAAAAATATTTTATTTTGCAGCCAAAACAGAATTCAGTCCTTCCTCCAAAAGTTTACGGTCATCACTATCAAGGGTCCAAAATAAGATTTCAAGGATTTTTCCAACAATGTTTAAAATTCCTATCTTTTGTCTAGAGCCAGAATGAAACAAAGAGGTTGGTGTAGCAACCCTAGATCTGAAAGCTAAAGCCGTTTCCTTGAGTTGTGATGACACAAACAGAAAATTTTAGTCGAAAGTTACATTTTCATGGGGAATTTAAATTTTACTATCATGCACTTTGATAACAGATTGAAGTAAAGCATCAAGTTCACAGGATTCGTTTTGAAGTTAAAACAGCTTGAAGTTGAGCAAAATAGAGTTGTAGTTGTCCAACTTCAAAACATAATCATTATTTTCAAAAAGAGCACCAGAATGGAAATTTGTTATAAAGACAGTTGAACAGAGCAGCAGTGTGAAAGTGAAGATTGACGTGTGACGTCTTTTGGAATAGAAACCTCACTGACCCACTTTGCGAGCGCCTCTCAGTCGACACGTGCCATGAGGCAGGTGGCAGATCGCAGTTACACGTGTCCCGCGGCTCAGGCCTTCCCTACCACCCTCCCACCCCCCTTCGCCTCTAGCAAGCCCGTGAGATCTGTTGATCGCAGAGGTTTCACGAGATATAGAAACGCAGTTCGCCTAAATTCAGAAAACACGCACCGCGGAGAAACAGCTGACGAGCTGGATAATGGTGCCGAGAACACCCCCCTCCCCCTTAGCTAAACACAGGACAATGTGGAAACGCACCGATAAGTAGCCGACAGAGCAAGCTAGGAGCAAAGTGCCACCCCCCAACCTTCAGGAACCAGGGCACGTGTTTTGAAAGGCATTGTTCTGCTTTCCACCACCTCACCCCCTCCCCTAATAATAGAGACATGTGCCGACACTTAAGGAGGGAGGCTGGCGTGAATAAAAGCCCTTTTACGAGAGAAGTGGAGTGTCAGTCAATTATTACCACCCAGAGACGTTAGTTCGAGAGAGCAGTCAGTTGAATACCGCTGTGCAGAGAGAAGTCAACCGCGCCGAGGGGGCCGGGGGCACATCAGACCCTCGGCCATGTCAGTGGGTCAGTAGAGCAGCAACCACAGTGAGACGACACCTAGTGCGGGCCTGTTTCCAAGGCCGCCCCACACCGCCGGAACTCATCCCCCGCTGATGTCATACCAGCACCCATAGCTGAGATAAGTATACAGTACGCCGTCCAGAGAAGCCCCCCTACACCACGAAGTCGGAAACAGTTAATACGAGAAGTCAAATTAGGTACCACACCTCTCAAGTGCTGCTGTATTTTATTTGTGTTAAATTCGAGACAATATATTCATCCTTCAAAATGAAACAGTAAAAGACTACATTATTGCAAACCCCTTAACCTTCAGGCATCATATAGTCTGTGCCTGGAGGCATTAACTACGACACTATAAGCCACCATGTCTTCCACAGTGGCGGTACAGCGTCAAGTTAATTTGGCGCCCGGACGTGGGAACCAGCGCTATTTAGTGTAGCATACGTCAAGTTAAATTTGGCGCACAACTCTGGGGCCTAGACAAGCACACGTCAAGTTAATTTGGTGCCCAGGTCAAGTTAATTTGGCACCCAACGTGGGGCCTAGATAAACCTGCAGTATACCTCAAGTTAATTTGGCTTCCCAATGGTGGGGCACAGATACGTCTGTAGAGACAGTATCAAAGAACCAGACTATACCCGTATACCCAAGAAAAGGGGTCTCACCCGTACCAGATCTCCGACCGAGTCAGGCGGAAACATACCGAAGTACCGAGCTAGTAAGGAGGAACCCAAAGACTTAAGGGAGTCTCAAACCCCTTCGGCGCCCAGTCGAGAACCGAGTACACGAGTAGCGAGTTCGAGTGAGAGAGCGAGGCGGGAGACCGAAGGACAGTTAGCGAGGAGCGGTTAGCCCATTGCATTAAAGAATGGCGGACAATAAAGTGGCGAGATATTTTGAGAGCCGACGAGCAACAGGTGAGCGAGTGCAAGCGAGAGAGCGAGGGGCGAAGACGAAGCGAGGTAGACAGTAGCGAAGTGAGGAGCGGGAGCGGAGGGGAAAATGGGAGGTCATTTCCACTAGACAGTGGGAAATGACGTGCGGTAGGTGGACTAGGATGCAATTCCGCGCCTACCCATAGTAAAGTTAGGTCATGAGTACCCTGCAGGAGGGTCACTGTAAATGATGGAAGAATTAGGCAGGCGGACGAGTGTAAAACCGCGCGGCCAGTAAGCAAAGCACTGGTGAGACGTGTTTATCGGGCCACAAATGCTCAGAGACGTGAGGAGCGAGGCCAATGACCGGCAGTGGGCACTAGGTTAAGGGGCAGTGACCCAGGTCAGGGAGAGATAACGGGCAACAGTAATAAAAGCCGCGATGGCAACACAGCCCTACGTATTATCTTCGTTAATAGAAGTAACACAGCCCAAGTGTTATCTAAAGTAAGACACCCGAGTATTCGTTCACGCAGGGCGGACAGATAAGAAATAGGGTGCCGCGCGTTAGCTCCTTTCATTCACGCCGGGCGCAATAATGAAGTGTGAAGCGCGCCAGCCGAGAAGAAACGCCGGGCGGACAGATAACCTCGCCACCGCGCCAGTCGACACAAAGTGTGGAGAGCCGGCGATAATATGCCTGAGCCACAGTGCCGCTACGCGATAAGAAATACCGGGCCGAAAAATAAACAGACGAGAAAATGAGTGGACGTAGAAAAGGCGAGGGGCGAGAAGCGGAACGGTGAAGAAGCGAAGTGCACCAACCAAGAAACGAAGCCGAAAATCCGCAGTCACGAACCGAGGACGGGCCGGCAACGCAGCAGTCCAGTGATGTCAACGCCGAGAGAGAGAAGGCCCGGCGGCCCTCACCCCCTCACCACCACAGATGCCGAGGCTCACCCAGGTTCCAGTGCAAGGTGTAAGAAGACATCACTCCGCAGCCAGAAACAGAATCTTTGGGTAAGTGAATACCCATGCCACCCGTTGAGACAACTAGGTCAGGTTATACGACCTGCCAAGCAATCAAGTGCGACAAGAACGGTTTACAGTTGGACCAGTGAAGTTAGGCCTTCAGCCGAAAGACTTAGAGACACCACACTCAAGTGTGCCTGAGTGTACTTTGAATGTAAAGTTCCAAGGTATCCAATAGAGGCCTTCAGCAAGGAACCAAAGTAGAAGGTGTTCTTAAGTTTTGTACCGAGAAAGTATGTTTACATTTGCTCTAACGGCAAATGCCGCGGTAACGGCTGAGAGACAGATACGTTTTATTATATTTTCTTTCCACGACCTGTGAGTCGTCTTTAAAGTAAAAACGTAACATGTGTCAGTGTGCTTTGTGTATTATCGTCAGCCATTTGTTAAAAAGTTCCAGAGTACCAGACATTAGAAATAACTCTCGAACAGAGTTACCAGCCTAGATTTAAGAGTGTTTATTCTTTGACGACCTGTGTAGTCGTACTTAACGTAAAATTAATTCCAGTCACCACAAACGTAACGCTGGCAGCCAGATGAGCAAATACCCAGGCCCTATGCCAACTGGTTGTTTGCATACCTCAAGAAGGTGTTCCGCCTTAATAGGAAACCGAAGCTAGATAGGAACTACTGCTGGGCGTGCGTCCTTATCAGGAGGGGAAGAGTAACAGAGAAATTATAGCAACAGCTGCCTCGCAGCTAGACGACAGAACCCAGAACACAGACCGTCAGTCACAGAATAAGCACTACAGACAGAGATGCAACAGAACCCGAAATTTGAACGAAGGAGGCTCAGCTTCGAAGAGCCGGGGGGGAATTGTCATGTAACGCCTTTTGAGTAGAAGCATCGCAGACCCCCTTCGCGAGCACCTACCAGTTGACACATGCCACGAGGCAGGCGGCTGATCGCAGTTACACGTGTCCTGCGGCTTAGGCCTTCCCTACCACCCTCCCACCCCCCTTCGCCTTTAGCAAGCCCGTGATATCTGTTGATCGCAGAGGTTTCACGAGATATAGAAACGCAGTTTGCCTAAATTCAGAAAACACGCACCGCGGAAGAAACAGCTGATGAGCTGGATAATGGTGCCGAGAACACCCCCCTCCCTCCTTAGCTAAACACAGGACAATGTGGAAACGCACCGGGAAATAGCTGACAGAGCAAGCTAGGAGCAAGGTGCTACCTCCCTGCCCCCCAACCTTCAGGAACCAGGGCACGTGTTTTGAAAGGCATTGTTCTGCTTGCAACCACCTCACCCCCTCCCCCCAATAATAGACACACGTGCTGACACTTAAGGAGGGATGCTGGCGTGCATATAAACCCCTTTACGAGAGAAGTGGGGAACAGTTGATTACCACCGCGCCGAGGGAAGAGTTGCGTCAAGGAATCGTGAGAAGATGGGAGCACGAGCCCCACAGCCATCCAGTGAGACGACAACAGATGCAGGCCTTTGTCCAAGGCCTACCACTTCACCGGAGCTCATCCCCAGATGACAGCTTACCAGCACCCACAGCTGAGATAAGTATACATTACGCCGTCCAGAGAAGCCCCCCTCCATCACGAAGTCGTCAGCAGTTAATCAGAGTAACCAAATTATTACAGTACCACACCTCGGAAGTGTTAATGTATATTATTTGTGTTAAGTTTGAAACAGTATATTCGTCCTTCAAAATGAAACAGTAAAAGACTACAATATTGCAAACCCCCCCCTTAACCATCAGGCATCATATAGTCTATGCCGGGAGGACGTAACTACGTCACCCTGTCTTCCACAGTGGCGTAGCGTCAAGATAATTTGGCGCACAACTGTGGGGCCTAGACAAGCCCAGGTCAAGATCAAGAAAACCTGGTACATGACAAGAGCTCCGAAAGGTTAAAACACTTCTAAGAGTGGGTAAAACACACACACTAAGACAAACAAGGGTGCCTCCAGAAGAACAAACCCAAACAAAATGCCAGAGAGAAACTACTTACAATTATAAGTATTAAATTGCACCAAAAATAAAAATCCGACTAAATAAAAAAAAATTATTTCCCAAAGATAACAAGTATATTCACACACAATAATAATTTTTTTTATACATAAATGGTATCATTCAGAATTTAAACAATGACACAAATCATCTAAAATTGCCACCACTGATTTTTTGGATATAGGTCTAGTCAATAGCAACGAAACAAGATAACACTATGCAGATTTTGGCGATTGGGTTATCGGTCCACTGCCACACTGGGTCAGGGCATAACAAATAAACAACAAATAAGGACAAACAAAGCCATAATAAAAAATAGTAGTGGGAATAAATGGGAGAACATCCCCAAAACAATGTATGGTCAAACACCACAGTTAGAGGCTGCAGGTACCCTCAAACCCCCTTAGAAGTCATTGAAAGTGAAAATTGTTATATAGAAAAAAAAAAAATCTGCACCCTCTCTCTTTTTCAGCCACGCGCTTGCTTCCAGACCTTTATAGGCCGGCTAACATAGAAATTTTATCAAGATTATTTGCAGCTAAAAATAGTTGCACCTATTGTCACTCGTAAGCAAATGGTTTTGCCTGAAAATGTTACACAATACATTTTAACAAGGAATTATGACAATACATTTTAACAAGGAATTATGAATTATTTTTTGCAAAGATGTTTTCTTTTCTTATTAAAGGTCTTTTTTTCTGTAAAGTTGGTGTTTAATCATATCTGATGTAAAATTAACATGATTTTAAAACTAAATATTAATTAAAATCAATGGACAGCATCATGATGGATAAAATTTAATGCCCAGAAGCATATACTTAACCATCCCTTATCTCCAAAAATTGTTTGAACATCGAGCTACTGGTATTACCAACCGTATGTTCATTTTCAGTTACTTCTTTCGGGGAGATCAAAGGATTTATATTAATTTATTTCAATATACATACATCTTTTGAATAATCTGATATCCTGTAAGGACATATTAGATACCTTTTGTCATCTAATAATGCGTAAGCACCGCACCTGAACATAGCATAACTCGCATCAGGCGTAAGTAAGTGTGTGGGTAAAACAGAGGGCATGGTTTTGAATGATTAATTATTGAAAACCTTAAAGAAATAAATTTTAGTTGCCTTGTTAAATCTATCTCTCCCTCAAAAACACACTTTTTAAAGTGAAATATTAATTACTTTTAACTACACATTTGCTACGCAAGCACCTCATCACCATACACTGGTGATGCCGTGCTTGCTTGATGTAGATAACGCAGCTTGAATTGCGTAAGCTTTGGCAGTCCTCAATGGTTATTGGAAGAGCTCGTGTTCTCCCCTTCCATGTTTGAGGGGGGAGGGAACTAGTTGCCTAGCAACCAGCATGACGTCCTGTGCCCTCCCTCTGCCTCTGCCAGCAGTCTGGCTTGGAAGGGGAGGGGTAAATTTTTTCCCCTTCTCACACCGCTAAAACTGTACCTTCAAGGTGTTCTCCTTCTTGCCTGCTGTGAATACACTGCCCGATCGATAAACACTCAGCGCGCTCTCAGCTGATAGAATGCATGCGGGACATTCAAAATTTTGTATGCATTCTGTGTCGGATCATTTTCATTTTCAGAGGGTTTGAAAGTTTTGGATTGGCTTGCATTCAATGTCAAAATAAAATCAATTATATACAGTATTTTGATGTCATATTTTTATTTAAATGAGTTGAGGTGAAATGTTTTTTAATGTATCATTACAGTATTACTAATACAGTGATTTTTTTTAAATTCCCATTTTTATTGTGTTTATTAGTTAAACTTTATTCATAGATAATGTACAGCTCTCATTATCCTCAACATGAAGTCTAATAAGGTCAGAGGTTGTATTTTATTGATGTATATGTCAGAACCCACATTTACTAAAATCCTGCATGTATGGAAATTTTTTGATAGTCCCCTGAAAATTGTTAGATAGAGTGTCCACTATAATTATAAAGTGAATATAATAATTTATAAACAAATTATTAGTAAAAATTCAATTAATAAAAAAAAGGAATTTTTATGTTAACACGTGTAAAATAAGCTTGTGGTACTAAACATATGTAGGAAAAAACCAAGCGCATGATGCATGGGGTAATTTTTCTAAGATTTGATTCGAAAAGTGTGAAGAAACCATGAATAGACTATACACAAATTATGAAAAATGTGTGCTTGAAGGGTATGGATAGTGGACATAACATTTACTTTCCTAAGTGGAATCAGCAACACAAATTTAGTGAAAGCCTCAACACATACTAACAGCATTAACAGCATGTTATTACCTGATTTGCTTCTAGGAAAAAGGCCAACAATAAACAATTTCCCCATATGTTTTTCAGCTACCTAGGAAGAAAGAAAATCTAAATGTGGGTTTTGAGCTGCCTTGCTCAGAGCCATTTTTTTTACAACATTTCACCCTTTCAGAGACTTCAGCATCCATACCTTAATAAATGAAATGCTGATGGATGGCCTGAATAGCTTTGTGTGTGCCTAGTTGAGTGCCAAGAGCTGAAGAATGGAAATTATTAAATATCACAGGCTTTAGATGAGTAGGCAACACAATTAATTTCTGTTTATCCCTATACCTGCAACACAAAAGACCTTTGCAAAGGAGTGTGGTTTATGTTCAATACCTGATTCTAAATTTGTGATAATTTGTTTAAATTTATTGTCCTTTAATACTGGTAAACACTAATGGAAAACTTAACAAAACGTTACAATTTGGAAGGGCTTCAGGTTCCACACTGTTATCTTCAAACAATTGTGACAGAGCATCAGCAACTGCATTTTGGGTTCCCTTGATGTGTTGCACTTTGAACTTAAGTAAAGAAATACTAACGACCAACGGTCAATTTTCCTCAATTATCGCTGGTGTGCCAAAAACTATGATAAGATTTGATTATCTGTCTCTAGAATAAACTCAGCATGTTCCAAAGACTGACAAAATTTATCTATGCCAAAGATTACAGCCAAATATTCCAATTTGTTTACAGTGGAACCCCATTTTTCAGTGGCGGAAATTATCTAATGGATTTTGCCCTTTCAGAGTCAATGGAGATTCATAAGACGAAATCTTATGTCCTAGGGCAGATATTTCTTGAGCCACAAATGTAACTTTTGAAGGATTAACCATATGACCTGATTTTTTCCAAACGGGATAGAACTTCTTTCAGGTAGTCCAAATGTTGATCAAAACTAACAGAGTATATGATAAGGCCATTCAGATAGTTATGGACAAATGTAAGTTTCACATCATAAAAAATCATATCTAAAAGCCTAGTAAGTACCTAAGCACCCGTGGTCAAGCCAAATGGAACATGAGTAAATTGGTATAAATTCCAAGGCACACAAAAAATTGTAATTGGTTTGCAGTCTTTTGACAAGGGAATTTGGTGAAGCAGCATAAAGATCAATGGTAAAATTTTTTTTTGCTTTCCCAAACCAATTAAATGCTGAATGAACGTCAGGAAGAGGAACTGACTCAATTTCAATATTTTTGTTAACTTTTCGGTAGTGTACAACTATCCAATGTTTCCCACTGGGTTTCGGTACCAAAAAGGGGGGACTAGCATATTGTGATGTGGACTGTTCAATTACTCCTTTATCTAATAAACCTTGAACATGATTTCTTAAAATGAAGATCCTAAATCTAAACAAGCAATAACAGACAACGGTTCCAAATTTCCGAAAACACGATGAGTCAAAACCTTTTGAATCCTCACTAAATTAGGAAAATTACTTAACATACTCCAAACTTTATTCTCTCACCATGGTCATAAGGGCCGAACTGCTGCTGGAAGTATCTACAAAGATTGACGCTTTGAAAAAGGCAAGCATTGTATTGAGAACCAGCAACATTGCCAGAATTGCGAGGAAGACTGACTGCCCACTTGTCGTCCATGCGGAACTTGTTTTTTAACTTAACACATTGGTCAATTGTTTGTCCTGTATTTTTACAATACCTACAAGAAGGTGGGTTTTTTCAAGAATGCCAGAGGAGGAGGGAAAATTTACATCCTTCAATTTTTGTGAAGTATCTTTCTCACCTTTAATCGCATTTTTGTGACCCATAGTATTGCTGGCACTTTTGGTTGGTGTACTGTATGTTCTGCAAGTCCTATCCAACTCTGCAAAAGTGTGGGTTTAGCAGAAAACACTAAATGAGAGTGCTTTTCAGGAGCTAAGCCTTGTGAGATAGTATTCACCACTTCAAATTCAGGTAAATTCAAGCATAACCTAATGGCGGCCTCCTTAATACTATTGACATACACAGAAAGAGCCTCCTTTGTTTCTTGAAGATGATTCAACATACTCAGTTGTAACTGAGCACAAAACCATGATAGAATGAAAAAATTCAGAATATCTGAATGGTAGGCATATAAGAATAACATTGTGAAATTGCTGAAATTGGTCCGTTCACTAAGCGAGCCTTGAGTAAAAGGGTAAATGACTTCAAGCAGTTGTACCTCTGGCCACGTTCAGTTTTGCTGTAGTTTAACAATTTCCTTTAAAAACTCAAAATATTTTGAGACATGTAATCCATCAGTTGCAGGAAAATTACGCAGTGTGTTTTTGAAAGGATGTGCGATTTTCCTAATACATTAGAATACACGGGTGTTGCTAAGACTGACATGTGTACCAGTGCACTAAGAACAATGTTGGGGTGTGGAGGAGGTGAGCTATGTACACCAGTGTGAAGAAAGGTATCTGTGAAATGGTGGATGATGCAGGTGTGAAACTAGGAGCATTACTAACTATGTTAACTGGGATGGATTGTGGGTCTGGAATGAATGTGAATGGAATACTGACACTAAGACTAGTGAATTTGTGGTTACAGAGGTAATGGAGGTGATGGGAGGATCCTCGATGCTGATATTATTGACACTGATGGGAACTGGTTCACATTCGAGAGGGCATCAAAGAGAATTTGGGTCTGACCAGTGGTGGCTCCAGGAAGAATTTCAAAGGAAGGCACAAAGTTAAAAATTAATATAATACTTTGTTGAAGATGCAAAAAACTAAAAAACGTCTAATCATGTTATCCAAGACTCAACTCAAAAAATCCACTAAATGTATTGCATTCTTTTATTGTAGAAATTATGTATGTATTATTTCTACTAATTCATTGTTTTTTTTAACTGACCTTCTGTATACTTCATCTAAATGATTTCTTATATCTACCTGCCCCAGCATTACTATTTTCATTTCATTTTGCAAATGCAGTTTGTTCCCTAAATGTTTTAGGCAGACAAAACCTGTAGTCCCTCGCGTATCGTCAGAACAAAAAAAAATGTAACACAAACAATAAAACAAGGTTTTATCATTGTATCCTGCTAACCAAATGCCTTTATGGATTTTTTTTTTACTAAAATTACACGTATAATTTATTTTTTGGGTGTAATGTTTAGTAAAGGCCAGTCTACAATTGCACTATCCCAACCTGTGTCTGAAGACAAGGATACACTGATTGGTGCACATGACCCTCTGACGTCATGGCGCTGTCCCCACCTCCCGTGACCCAAATCAACCTGCGTTCCAAGTCAAAGTATTCAGAAAATTGAACTTTTGTTCCTAGTTGTGTCCTAATATGATAGACAAAGAAGACTACAGATACATTCCCGCGCATTTGTGGAATGTTCACATTGTACTTGCAGAGTGGATTTTCTCGAGACAAATGTGATGAAATGCTAGTTAGTGTAGTCTGCAATAGGTCTGAATTATATAATATAAAGGATGAACTAGTACTTGCAAGATGGATTTTCTTGAGACGAACGTGATGAAATGCTAATTAGTACAGTCTGCATTCGGTCTCAACTATTTAATATAAAGAATGAACATTTTAAGAATGTAAAGTTCAAAGAAAGTTCTTGGATATAGGTTGCAGAGCTTATTTAAAATAAAAGTCATGGTCTGCACCATAAAGATAAATAATTATTCTAATCACGCATCTCGCAAACATTATATAATCAACAATTCTGTAATATACAAATTATTACGTAAAAACAAATAATGTGCAAAATTTACTGCGATCTAATGTCATATTCTGATAGCTCACTTTCGGACAACGCATTTGTAGACCATATTCAAACTGCGTGAATGTGATGTCACTTGATGTCAAGATTCGAATATGTCCACATCCACAGGTACGGCTGATTGTCGACAGGCCTTAACACAGCAACAAAAATGATTTGTATAAAAATTAAACATTGAATAATAAACAAACTTTAAAAACTATGATATCATGCACTGTTATTTTGAAAATATTCACAAATTAGCTTTTACCCAAGACTTCGCTCACGTGGTTATAGTAACAAACTTATAGGAAGAAATAACAGTACTTGTTAGTAGACAGACAGTGATCNTCACTTGATGTCAAGATTCGAATATGTCCACATCCACAGGTACGGCTGATTGTCGACAGGCCTTAACACAGCAACTAAAATGATTTGTATAAAAATTAAACATTGAATAATAAACAAACTTTAAAAACTATGATATCATGCACTGTTATTTTGAAAATATTCACAAATTAGCTTTTACCCTAGACTTCGCTCACGTGGTTATAGTAACAAACTTATAGGAAGAAATAACAGTACTTGTTAGTAGACAGACATTGATCATAAACACAGAACAGAGCTCTAACAAAGTCATTTTTTGGTGCTAAAATCACTCTTTTACATAGCCACTGGTCATCATTTATATTTCTTTGTAGATCTGGGTAAATACTAGCAATCAGTTCTGTATCACTCTGTACCAAATTACTAAAATCCCGCGTTAGTGACACACAGCCCTCGGCATCTGTTTCTAACCATCCATCTCCAATTTTTAATAGTGTATCAGCATAATGTCCTGTATCAACGTCATTATAGAGGTGCACTCTCATATTTGTCGTCAAGCTGAATTTTTCGACATTTGCCCATAAGCTTGACGACTTGAGACAGGCTTTCATTTCATCTGCAGATGTGCCCCTCTGAATCACTGGTAGAGTTTGGCAGAAGTTACCAGCCAGTAATACAACCAATCCTCCCATAATGTCTGTATTGTTTCGTATATCCTATATAGTTCGGTTTAGGGCCTCTATCGTTTTTTGTGACATTGTGCTTTCGTCTCACACTAACAACTTACATTGACGCAGCATTGTACCCCGAGTGCTATTTTTACTAACATTTTTTTCCTGAGGTAATGAGATATTTTTTTGGGATAAAAAGCAGACTGTCACTTCCTGGCCCTCCAACTATCTCCGTGCAAAAAATCACATTGATCCGTTGCGAAGTTGAAAGAAGGACAAACAAACAAACAAACACACTTTCACATTTATAATATGAGTTAGGATTCTCAAGCCTTGAATATAATACTGCAACAGCAACAGTACATAATGCATTACGACATCAGAAAATACATCGCAGACGACACACACCTGCAATTGATCNACATTTATAATATGAGTTAGGATTCTCAAGCCTTGAATATAATTACTGCAACAGCAACAGTACATAATGCATTACGACATCAGAAAATACATCGCAGACGACACACACCTGCAATTGATCGAGTTATTATAGCACTGCCTGAACCGCGTGGACACAGGTGGCTTGTGCCCCGATTCCACTGCACTTTGGCTATTTTCGATACGTCTCGTGTGCCTTTGGCTAGGAAAAAATATACAGCAGCATATTGTGCAAAGCTGCGAGGTAAAATGTCAGCGCCTAAAGTAAGGAGACACTACACACAACCTAATGATACAGAACATAATGACCAAATAGGTTATGTGTACACTTAATTATGAATTATACAACTATAAAAAGGCATTTATTTGCTGGGGCATGTTAAATATTATTTGGGAGGGTACATGCCCCTGCACCCATTGACAAGAGCCGTTCCTGAGTCTGATCCACAATACTCTCTAAAGAAATAAACTGAGCTCCAAACAACTGCTTAGCAAATTTGGTCAATGCATTTTGGGCACATCTCGTAAGGCGTGCTAACCTGATCTTTAACCTAGGGTATGTGAAAGAAGAGGCATCATCACTTAAATCATCAAAAAACTCGTGGAGCAAAATTATTTTAGCAGTGTAAGCATGATACTCGGCATTAACATCAATATCTGAAAGGTAATCAAGATTAATAGCCACATTAGAATTTAGAACCACTCGCAATGAACTTCTAAGGGAAGCTGCAGTATCTTCAGTTGCTTGAACATCTCAAATAGTGCACTCATCCTTAAGAAAGAACTCTGGCACAATGCAAAATGCCATTCTGACAGAACAAATAGAAAATAAAACAAATTACAAGAGATAGCAAATCTAACTTACTCACAAACTATGCAATTACCATCACCCCCACATTTGCCCAAGTCAAAGCGACGACGAGAGACAAAACATGCAGCAAGCATGCAAAAGAGAAAACTCAGAATTACAACCAGGAACAACCACGATGTGCTACCACTTTTATGTACCACTCTTGCAGCAAAGGGACCAGAAGCAATACAGTGCTTGTCCACATTGCAACAAGCTGGAATATAGAAGCTGTGGATATAGATTCCTGGGTTATACACAAGAGTTGATAATAAAAAAGGAAGAGTATGTGGCATTTACTAGTCTCAACCTCACAAAAAATATATAGAAAATTTGCTTAGTTCAGTTTAGCGATTAAGTACAGTTAGCAACTAACCTGGCCTCAAATTTGCCATTTCTTAAATATTTCTAGTTATAAAAATTTTAATTTTAATAAAAAGTGAACAAAAACAAAAACAAACGACCAGGTATGCAAAATGAAAGAGAACATTTCTACAGAAAAATACATATTTCTCTCAAAATTGGGCACACAAGTACATCACCAGAAACAGAAAATCAGTATTGCAAAAATACTGGATAAAACAATTACACTGTTTATATAAACTGAAGCGACAAAAGTCATGGGATACCTCCCAATATCGTGTCGGACCTCCTTTGCCCTGCGAAGTGCAGCAACTCGACGTGGCATGGATTCAACAAGTCAATGGAAGTCCCCGGCAGAAATATTGAGCCATGCTGCCTCTATAGACATCCATAATTGCGAAAGTGTTGTCGGTGCAGGAGTTTGTGCACAAACTTACTTCTCGATTATGTCCCATAAATGTTCAATGGGATTTATGTCGGGCGAACTTGGTGGCCAAATCATTCACTGGAATTGTCCAGAAGGTTCTTCAAACCAATTGCGAACAGTTGTGGCCCGGTGACATGGCGCATTGTCATCCATAAAAATTCCATCGTTGTTTGGGTACATGAAGTCCATGAATGGCTGCAAGTGGTCTCCAAGTAGCTGAACATAACCCTTTCAAGTCAATGATCGGTTCAGTTGGACCAGAGGACCCAGTCCATTCCATGTAAAAACAGCCCACACCATTATGGAGCCACCACCAGCTTGCACAGTTCCTTGTTGAAAACTTGGGTCCATGGATTTGTGGGGTCTGCGCCACACTCGAACCCTACCGTCAGCTCTTACAAACTGAAATTGGGACTCATCTGACGAAGCCACGGTTTTCCAGTCGTCTAGGGTCCAACCGATATGGTCAAGAGCCCAGGAGAGGCGCTGCAGGCGATGTCGTGCTGTTAATAAAGGCACTCGATTCGGTCTTCTGCTGGCATAGCCCAGTACAGCCAAAGTTTGCCGCACTGTCCTAATGGACACGTCCGTCATACGTCCCACATTGATTTGTGCGTTTATTTCACGCAGTGTTGCTTGTCTGTTAACACTGACCATTCTGCACACACTTCGTTGGTCTCGGTCATTAAGTGCAGGCGGTCGGCCACTGTGATGTCCATGGTGGGAGGTTATGCCTGAAATTAGGTATTTTCTCGGCACACTCTTGACACTGTAGATCTTGAAATGTTGAATTCTCTAACCATTTCCGAAATGGAATATGGAATGCCCCATGCTTCTAGCTCCAACTACCATTCCGTGTTCAATGTCTGTTAATTTCCGTCGTGCGGCCATAATCACGTCAGAAACCTTTTCACATGAATCACTTGACTACAAATGAAAGCCCAACCAATGCATTGGCCATTTATACATTTTGTACGCGATACTACTGCCATCTGTATATTTGCATATTGCTATCCCATGACTTTTGTCACCTCTGTGTATATATATGCGATTGCTGCTTTATCCCGCGCGAGCAAGTGGAAGTGAAGGACAGTACAAAGTATAGTTAGACGATTTATGGATGTGCGTGCTATCAGTTGCAACCAGAGATGCGGTAGCTTTTCACAAAGGTATGTTTACAACGCATGCATGTTATGCCTATCAGGGCGCGTGCCGCTCCCGACCTTGTATCAGGTGTCTTTGGGACCTGACGAATGCTCTGGATTACTGACCTCGTGTTTCTCAGCTAGACTTGGGGTGTGACGAGCCTTCCTTCCAGGTCAAGGCCAGCAGCTATAAATAGTGCGATGGGCCTCCGAGCCGGCAGTTGTTGAATGGATGAGTGGCTGAAGTTTCAGCGCTACACAACTAGCGACGAGAGAAGTGACCAGTGGAAGGGAAATCTGCGACTCAAGTATCAAGCAGTGAAGAGTGCAAACTGGCAGGCTGGACTATTGGACTGGATGTGTGAGTGAAAGACATTACAAATGATGGCAAAAGACAGACTGAACGTGTGTTAATGATTAGTATGAGTTAATTGACTATAACAAAACAAGAGACATTGAGAAGGGCGTTAATACAAATTGAAATAGACATTAAGTATTTCGCTCAATGAGAAATAAAAAGAGTAATAGTGGAGATAGATAATTTAGTGCTGTAAATAATACCTATGTGAATAAATAAAAAATCATATTTAGTTATTTTATTTTTATTAAGACCTCCATCCCTCACAAACTCAGACACACCCCTTCAGGTGTCCATGTAANCAAAGCATAGTTAGACGATTTATGGATGTGCGTGCTATCAGTTGCAACCAGAGATGCGGTAGCTTTTCACAAAGGAATGTTTACAACGCATGCATGCTATGCCTATCAGGGCGCGTGCCGCTCCCGACCTTGTATCAGGTGTCTTTGGGACCTGACGAATGCTCTGGATTACTGACCTCGTGTTTCTCAGCTAGACTTGGGGTGTGACGAACCTTCCTTCCAGGTCAAGGCCAGCAGCTATAAATAGTGCGATGGGCCTCCGAGCCGGCAGTTGTTGAATGGATGAGTGGCTGAAGTTTCAGCGCTACACGACTAGCGACGAGAGAAGTGACCAGTGGAAGGGAAATCTGCGACTCAAGTATCAAGCAGTGAAGAGTGCAAACTGGCAGGCTGGACTATTGGACTGGATGTGTGAGTGAAAGACATTACAAATGATGGCAAAAGACAGACTGAACGTGTGTTAATAATTAGTATGAGTTAATTGACTATAACAAAACAAGAGACATTGAGAAGGGCGTTAATACAAATTGAAATAGACATTAAGTATTTCGCTCAATGAGAAATAAAAAGAGTAATAGTGGAGATAGATAATTTAGTGCTGTAAATAATACCTATGTGAATAAATAAAAAATTANCTGTAAATAATACCTATGTGAATAAATAAAAAATCATATTTAGTTATTTTATTTTTATTAAGACCTCCATCCCTCACAAACTCAGACACACCCCTTCAGGTGTCCATGTAACACTGGTGTCAGAAAAGGGATGGAGGCAATTATTAATTAATCTGCTGTGCGTCAATTTAGGGAATAGGTTAGTAATAAGTGATATTAAGACAATTTATTTAATTTTGATAACTCTAAGTTGAAATAATTAAGACTGTTTCATACAACCGTCGCAGTGAATGTTAATTAGAAAAATGTCTGCAGAACTGGAAGCACTGCAAGCATTAATTGAGAGGTTAGGCAGCCAATTATTAGCGCAAAAGAAAGTGTAAACAAAACTGTAAATACCCAAATTAGTTCTGTAAATGAGAATGTAAATAGTCAAATAACTAATATAAGTGATTTAGTAGATAGGAAAATTGACTCTGTAAATGAAAATGCAGACAGTAAAATATATTGCGNAATATAAGTGATTTAGTAGATAGGAAAATAGAAGGCATTAACAAGTTAGTGAACAATGTAAACAAAAGAATCGACAGTGTAAATGAAAGACTGGACAGTGTAGGGAATGAAGTGAAACAGGAAATAAGTGCACTGAAGAAGGAATGGCAGGAATTTCTTCAGCAGCAGAGTTCACCTATCGCCACATCGGTACCAGAGAAAAACTAAGAAGCAGTACAAGTTGTAACCAACGCAACCATCTCAGATGATATCCAGCAGCTCTGTAACATTGGGGTCGTGCAGTCAGGCGTGGGGAAGGAGGTCTCAACTAAGTCTGACTCTTACAATGGCCAGACTTCTTGGTGGGAGTACAATCACCAGTTTTAAATAGTCGCCACCCTGGATGGCTGGTCAGCCGAGCAACCGGCTTACTACCTCATGGCTGTACTGAGAGCCCCCGCACTCAGCATACTACAATCTCTGCCAGAACGACATCAGCTAGAGTACCCCACACTGGTGTCGGCGACCGGTACCTGCGACATGTCCACCATGCCCTACTGCAAAGTCGCATCCAGCGACCAGGAGAGCCACTACAGGAGCTATAGCAAGACATTGTGCGGCTTTCCCACCTATCTTTAGAAGGGTGCCCCGAGGAGGCACGCAACATCATTGCAGTTGGCTTTTTATTGATGCCATCGCCAACACAGAGGTATGGCTAGCGGTATGTCTGGCTGCCCCCCACACAACCCAGGACGTCCTGGCCCAAGCACTGGAGGCGGAGTCAGTAAGACAGGTGTCTGCACCCCGACATCCAGTACGGGCAGTGGAGCTGAATGATGATGACGACGAAGATGACGGCATGAAGAAAACACTGAAGGAGATGCAGATGTTTATGAGGGACAGAGTTACAGGGTCCGTGCTCTAGTGCTTCGCAGCCTCCAACCTAAACAGCTTAAGTGTTGGTCATGTGGACAGCCGGGGCACCTGAGAGTCTACTGCCCACAACAGCGGCAGCAACAGAAAAAGCAGCTACGAGAGGCAGGTGAGATTACAGCACATTCTGAAAACTTGTTAACACCAATCTCGAGGGGGCGAATGTCTGTGACTGCTGGAGGGAAGACCCCAATGTTCTTACATGTACGGTCGGTGAAACAGGATTGGGGTGCAATACTGGTGGAGGGGAGCCTGAATGGTGTTCCTTGCCATATGGTCATAGATACTGACAATAACAGTAATAAGACCAAACATCTTTGGGCTTCCCCCCCGCCCTCCTACGATCACCTGACGACAGTATAAAACGATGCTATTTGACTACAGCTACAGGTGAGACCACACCAATTATGGGGAAAGTGATCTTGAAGCTTAGTGACTTTAGCATAGAGCACGATTTTTACCTAGCAGAAATAGTGGATAAATGTCTTTTGGGGTTCGATGTACTACGTAGGCTGGGGTGCTGTATCGATACTCAACTTTGTGTGCTAAATTTAGGCAGTACAGAGTTGGTGGTGTCAACACGGCATGATTTCCCCAATAACCTGTCCAGTAGTATGTGGTCAACCCACTGTGCTGTCCGCTTATACTAAAATTGTCATTACAGGCAGATATCAAAAAAATATTGTCATGAATTTGGGTCTAATTGAGCGAGCAGAGACGATTGACTTCCTGCCAGGTAAAGTCGTCGTAGCAAGGACTTTGGTCTCTTCTAATTTCACCAGTTTTGCCATTAGAATGATAAATTTGTCAGATAGTGCCATTCGTCATGAGGAAGGGGCCGTGATACATGTTTGCAAGCAGGTCACACAGGTACTTTCAAATGTTCCAGAAGATTCTAGAGTAAAACAAATAGAATGTCATTTACCAGAAGTACTGGAGGAACTGCTAGTAAGAACAAAGGAAAATCTTAACTGGCAACAGGAGAAGGCTGTCTCTGAATTACTGCAGAGGAATAGGGATGCCTTCTTGTGTGGACCAAATGACCTTGGAAGGACTGATGTGAACTGCCACCACATAGATACAGGAGATTCCAGGCCCATAAAGCAGCCACCAAGATAAGTGCCACTAGCTTCGCATGAGGCAGTTGAGGGAATTCTGAAGGAAATGAAAGATCTAGATCTGATAGAACCATCAGTTAGTCCATGGTCATCCACCACTGTTCTTGTTAAAAAGAAAGATGGCACTCTGAAGTTTTGTGTAGATTATCACCAGCTTAATAATATGACAAAGAAAGAGACTTATCCACTTCCCAGGATAGATGACAAATTAAATAGCCTAGCGGGTTTACAATGGTTTTCTACTTTGAACATGAAGAGTGGGTACTGGCAGTGCAAGGTAGCCCCAGAGAACCAAGACAAGACTAAATTTTGTTTCCAAGGGAAAAGAACCTGGCAGATAAAAGTTATGACTTTTGGGCTATGTAATGTCCCTGCCACCTTCGAACGCATGATGGAAAAAGTCTACCCTTTAGATATCAGCCAGGTTTACCTAGGGGACATCATTGTGACAGGGAGGACATTTGAAGAGCACCTATCTCGTTTAGACTCTGTATTCCAGAAAGTGGCCACAGCCAACCTGAAACTAGTGCCTAAAAAAAGCCACCTGTTCCAAAAGAAAATAAATTTCTTGGGACATGTAGTGTTAGCCCACGGGATTGAAACAGACCCCAAGAAGACCAATGCAATAAGAAATTGGCCGACATCAACTGGCAAAACTGAAGTGCGGAGTTTTCTGGGATTATGTGCCTACTACCGTCAATTTGTACTTGGGTTTGCCACATTTACCAAGCCACAACATGAACTGACGGAGGCAGAAAAAAAATTTCATTGGACCACTGAGAGTGAAAATGCTATTTGTAAGCTAAAGGAAATTCTGATACCTCCACTTTCCCGANAAGAAGACCAATGCAATAAGAAATTGGCCGACATCAACTGGCAAAACTGAAGTGCGGAGTTTTCTGGGATTATGTGGCCTACTACCGTCAATTTGTACTTGGGTTTGCCACATTTACCAAGCCACAACATGAACTGACGGAGGCAGAAAAAAAATTTCATTGGACCACTGAGAGTGAAAATGCTTTTCGTAAGCTAAAGGAAATTCTGATACCTCCACTTTCCCAAAAAGTAAGGCCATATTCATTTTGGACACTAATGCTAGTGATGTAGGCATTGGAGCTGTGTTATCTCAGGTTCAAGATGGGAAGGAAAGACCATTAGAATACTTCAGTAAGGCATTGCATAAGCCTGAGAGAAATTACTGTGTTACACGCAGGGAGCTTCTGGCCATGGTGAAGGCAATTTCACACTTCCACCCCTACCTTTATGGCAGGCATTTTCTTCTAAGAACCGACCATGCTTCATTACGCTGGCTACTAAATTTCAAGAACCCCAAAGGTCAAATAACCCGGTGGATATAGCATCTTCAGAATATGTTTTTGAAATACAGCACAGGTCTGGACTCCTTCACAGCAATGCAGATGAACTGTCTAGGAGGCCATGTGAGCTATTTTGTCATCATTGTGAATGCCAGCAAGAAAAGAGTGGTGATTCGCTGAAGGTACGGAGGACAAGAATTCAAGGTTCTTTGTCTTGTGATGGGTCACCTTACTGGAGTGATGAGGGTATTAGGCAAGATCACCTGAATGATTCCACTTTGCAGCCATTACTAAAGTGGAAAGAAGCTGGCTGTCAGCCAAAATGGGAAGAAATATCTAGCCTGAGCGCAGCAGTCAAAGCATACTGAGCACAAAAGGAATTCCCTCATACTGAAATAATGGTATACTTTATAGAAACTGGGAAAGTAATGATGCAAAACAAACACGTTTACAGTTGGTCCTTCCAGAATGCAGGGTTCCCAAAGTCTTAAAATAACTGCATAATATGGCAGCCAGTGGGCACTTTGGTGTTAATAAGACCCTCGACAAAGTTGAGGTTCTACTGGCTTCATTGTCAGGAGGATGTTGAGAAGTGTGAAACCTGCACTGTAGGAAGGGCCCAAGGACCAGGTCACCTCCAAAAATACAATGTTGGAACCCCATTTGAGAGGATTGTATTTGATATTATGGGTCCCTTGCCTGTCACAGAGACAGGTAATCGGTATCTTCTGGTGGCCCAAGATTACTTTACTTAGTGGCCTGAGGTCATTCCCCTCCCAAACCAAAAAGCACGTACTATGACCACAGCATTTATAGAGCATGTCTTCTCAAGGTTTTGGGTGCCACTAGAACTCTATTGTGATCAGGAAAGAAACTTTGAAGCTGCGGTCTTCCAGGAGGTGACAAAAATTCTGGGGATGAAAAAGATTAGGACTACAGTCTTACATCCTCAGTCGGATGAAATGGTCGAGAGGCTTAACCGCACTCTTGAGCAGTACCTGTCGATCTTTGTGGCAGATAACCAAAAGAACTGGGATTCAAAGGTGTCATTGTCTTCTTGCTTGTCCCTCAGCAGTTCACGAGTCCACAAGGGTAACACCATACAGGATGCTATTTGAAGAGAGCTACGCCTCCCTAGTGACCTGGTGTTTGGCCGACCGACAGAAGAGGATGCTGCGGCGCCTGATTATGCCAGCAAATTACGTAGCAGACTTGTTGGCATTCATGATTTTGCTCAACAGCACCTAAGAATAAATAGTGACAGGATGAAGACGTGGTATGATAGGAGAATGTTGGGCGAGGTATTTCAAAAAAGATAACTGGTGTGGCTGTACAACCCACAGAGGAGAAAAGAGTACTGCCTGGAGCTACAGAAATGTTGGAAGGCCCCTACAGAATTCTGAAGAAGATCAATGATGTGGTCTTTCGGATATGTCATCAAGACTCTCTGGCAAAGCCAAAGGTTGTCCACATCAATCGACTGGCACTCTATGAAGGTCCTGACGTTGCAGAGTCTGTTCAGGATGATCAGACTTGAGGAAGGTGCAGTGTTACGTACTCGCTGCTTTGTCTCGCACGAGCAAGTGGAAGTGAAGGACAGAGTAGTTAGATGATTAATGCATTCTTGGGAAAGTTAACAAAATAATGTAACTGATTAAAGTTTAAAGTTCACATAAGAAAAAGTTAGCTGATTAAAGTTAGAAATTACAATCCCTGCATATTAACTGATTAAAGTTAACAGTTAAAGAACAACAAAAATTTTACAGTTGAAATAAAGTATGAAAAAATTTTTTCATCAATGTTTATTCAAAACATTACAAAAAAATCACATTTTACAGTCCCAGAATTACAACTTGGTTGCTGCATGGATGTCAAATCAGATAGGGCCTACTTATCAAAATGATTGACAATCTTCTAAAAAACCATTTCACATAAAAATTCTAAAATAAACTTTTATAGCACTACTTAGCCCGAAAAGAGACCAGTGCAGTGACTACAAAAACAATCAAAACGTGCATGCAGCACGAGGAGCATAAACTATGCAACAGTGATTATTGTGTAATGAGAGATTGTATCGATAGATCGCGAGGGTGGCATCTCGCCTACCTGACAATCACATTGTGTGTAACTAATGATGATATTTGATTCAGAACATAACGTCAGTGTATTGATCTGTATATCGTGATGTGCAACTCGTCGGTCGTCAAATACGTTGCGTATTTTTTTAAGAAGTTTGTCAAGATATTTGCATACACATATCATTGTCATCTTTGGCCTCCAGGTGATTGTAAATTTAACAAACGTTAGTTTTAATCGTTAACCAGATATTGGACTAGACGCGTGAGTGAAAGACATTACAAATGATGGCAACAGGCAGACTGAATGTGTGTTAATGATGAGTATGAGTTTATTGACTATAACGAAACTGAGACATTGAAAAGGACATTAATTAGAGTTGAATTAGACATTAGATATTGCGCTTACTGAGAAATAAAAAGAATAGGGGAGATAAATAATTTAAAGCTGTAAATAATAGCTGTGTGAATAAATTAAAAATCAAATTTTAGTTCTTTTATTTTTATTAAGACCTCTATCCCTCACAAACTCAGATACGCCCCTCAGGCGTTCGTGTCTATATATATATATATACACACACACATATACATGCACGTACGCACACATGCACACAGAATGTCCCATAGTGCATGCCTAAGAACCACACTACGTCAATTCTAAGCAAAAATGGCGATGGAAATGTTAGTAGCAAAATGTCATAAGATGAAATTTTTTGCACACAATGTGGCAACACAGTATGGAGTTAGTCCCCTCTTGTGCTCCACTGATATCGTACTACCACTGGCATGGCCATCATATTATGGGCGCTGGTTCAAATTCCACCCATTCTTAACATTTGTTCAACGTGTAGTTTACATAATGTGTTGACCATTACAAAATCAATCTGTCAAACAACACCAATGTTACAACTGTTTTAAGTGATCTTATCAGCAAACCTACTTCTGTCCTTCTACCACGACAAGTGTATCACGCTTCCGATGCAATGTTTCTAGACACTCAACTTCAACTGCCGATTAGGGTGCAACGCAACACTTGGCACAACATTACCAGTAAAAATGGGCTTTGAATACTTGTTGATTTCACATCCCGGTATTCTTATGTATGTTATGTAAACTACACATTGATAAAATGTTTGAACTTGCTGTGATGTGAACCCGCGCCCATAATGATGACCAGAACAGTGGTAGTATGATATCAGTAGAATGCAAGAGAGAACTAACTCTGTGCTGTGTTGCCACATTGTGCATGAAAAATGTCATTGTACAACATTTTGCCACTAACATTTTGCTCTCCAATTTCACTCAGGATTCATGTGGTGTGGGGTTCTTATGCATGCATTCTGAGACATTGTCTGTGCATGTGTGTGTGTGTACGAGCAGGTACCCACCCTGAGAGATCACTCAAAGGTACATTTACTTGCAATTACACAAAACTTAAGAGTTAATATATTTTTAATGATTTCTTTTTTTAAATTAATAATTTGTGATTAGTTAACAGTACTTCTTAGGGTTGCCAAGAAGAAAGAGACAGTGAGAGTCCAGAATATGCTGACTATTTATTCATCATGCCTGAAGATCAAGCAGGCAGTATTAAAAAAAGCAATCTCTCCTGGAGAATCCTGGTGCAGCCGAGAGAAAACATCAAGAGTGTCATGGCAAAAATGTCATACCAGAAAACCAGGCGCACAGCTCAGCTCACATCAAGAGTGCCAAAAACTAATGACACATGGGATCCCCAACTGGAATGGCTACACAAAATTAAATAAAGTTAAACGTTAATTGCAAAAGAAAATATTACTACAATAGCACAAAACAATAAATAGCCAGGCTTAAACACTACCCCAAACCAGAAGATAAACTATTTCATCTTGCGATGAAAGGTGACAATGCTAACAAACAGCCAAGACTACTACATACTTAAATAAATTGCAGCAACAAGGAAAAACATGGAAGCAGAACTATTACTATATGTATGATGTGTGTGTATATATATATATATATATATCTATCGCGGCTTCCTATGACCTTGCTCATTTTGCACAATCATCATTAATTTTAAAATGACATTTGTTATGACACTGCAATGACAATTATAAACTTACTAACAAATAAATAAAGTTTCAACTAGGGATGGGACAATCAGTTTTTTGGTTGCTCGGTTCCACCAGTTCTTGAAGGAACCAAACTGGACTAAAACCGACAATGTTTATGCCGTCAGTTATCTGTATCAGTCAGACCGTACCTTGGCCATTAGGAAGTGTCACATTTGTATTATCTCGAACCGCTCTAGTTGCCAGCATAAAAATGGCACATACTGCACAGATGCTTTCATAATTATTTCCTTTCAACACCATACAAAAAATTAAGGGGCATCTTACTTCCAGAAGCAAAACTTTTCTCAGGTCACTGTGTTTACAACAGACGTCAATAAATGTGTGCAATTTTGTTATTGAACTGCCTGCTGCATTTTCCATATAGTTGTCAATTATCCCAGTGCACACAGTTAATAATTTATTATGAGCAGAATAAATATTTGTATACTACTTTTCAAAATTAAATATTCCATTACTAGTAATTGTAATTTTCAAATATTGTAAACATCAGCCATTCCGGTGAATCCGGCGAATCGTCAAGCACTATAGATTAACTGGTACAAAAAAACATGAAATACTTCAGAAGCAGAGAGTAACCAGCGATGCCAACACTTTGTTTCGCTCACACATATGTGTAGCATCACACGGTACGTCTGCAAAGTACGTCGTACATCTGCTTACTTCTTTCCTTCTTACTATTATCGTGATTACGTTTATTGATTCACAAAGGCCGTTCACATTGAGAAATGTTACCAGTACAACAAAAAAATGTTTACTAAAGGTGAAAGGAGCAGTTATAGTAGTACAATAACACCAAAACCTCAACTGTACTGCAGCTCAAAAAAAATAAAGTGGTTATTCTATAATTTTCCTATAAATATTATGTAAAAATAGTTTTAAGTTAAAATACAAAAACCACACACTGAGAATTTATATAAAATTTATATAAACATACTGAAATAAAAAGTACGGTGAAGCACAGTACAATNAGAGAGAGAGAGAGAGAGAGAGAGAGAGAGATAACAGGAAACAAAGAGTGCAAACATGTCCATGCACTGCGTGAGTGTCATTTGTTTTATGCCAAGAGCCACAACATTTAAGATGGCTTCCTTTTCGTTATGTTGTATTTTTTTAACGTAATATAGACGTCTCCTAGAAATTATATCATGCAGGCATATCAATTTAGTGGTGATAACTATTTCATTCAGTACTCTGTAGAAGATATTGATAATTTTGTTCTGTAGAAATGGCCCTGCAAGGTAAAACTGAACGTCTCTACGAGTCAACATTATGCGATTTCAAAAATACTGCGCACTTCCCAAAACACAAACTTCAAAGAAATATGGTAAACATTAAGGCAAGTCGTACCTATATGTACAATCTTTTAAAAAATTTAGAGTGATACATTTTTAACTTTTGATTTTGTTGTGGCTAGTAGCGTTTAATTATACTGCTGTATCAACAGCGGTGCACCTTGGAAGTTAAATACGTACATTAGCACTGATAAAATGTGTTTGGAATATTATTTATAATGCTGGAGATATCACAGAATAGTTACATGCCCCGATCAACTAAATATACATGATTATTTTTATATGCCTGCTGGCAGACTAAACGTTTAAGGCCGAAAACTTGAGTTCACTCAAAGATATTTTTTAAATCAAAGCCAAAGTCGATGGAACAAAAACTGATATCAGAACAGAGAACCAGAATCGGATAATTGTGGAACCGTCCCATCTCTAGTTTCAACCATATTATTCAAAACAGCACACATTCTTAAAGTATAATGTGACAAAATACAAACATATCAGATACAAAAAATATTTTAATTAAAAAAATCAACTTTGATTTGACAAGCTACGCTTAGTTACAAAATAGTAGTGTCAGGAAAAATATAGATTGGTCAAGACTAGGGTATGTGGCCGCAATCAAACTTGGAAACACCTGAAATTATTCCTGAAATGGAATAAATAGAAATTTACAAATTTAAGAAGACAAATTAGTGCCAACAACTATGGCACAATAGGAGGATTTATAATGCCTAACTTTAAGGGTTTCAAAAGCAATTTTTTTTGTTCTAGACACCATTATAATTTAACAGATTTTTTTATAATGAATTTAGGGGTGTAGCATTTTATGCAAGATTGGGTATGAATTTTCCAAAAAAGTGAACCATACCAATGAATCGGGCAATGCCCTGAACATATCCTTAGGCCAAACAAAATCTTGAATAGCTCTTGCCCTTCTAGGGTCTATAGCTATGCCTTGAGACTAAGTCTTATGTACAAGGAAATAAATTTCCGTGAGAGCAAATTTAACTTTGGCCAGGTTGACAGTCAAACAGGTATTTACAAGTTTGGAAAGTACTTCTTTTAAATGGCCACGGTGTTGATCGAAACTGTCAGAATAAACAACCAGGCCATCTAGATATTTGTACACAAACTGTAATTTTATATAATGAAATATCCTGTCTAGTAATCTGGTGAGAGTTTGTGACCCCGTGGCTAAACCAAAAGGCACACAAGTGAATTTATAAAGGTTCAAAGGTTTGCAAATACGGGTAATAGGCTTGGATTAATTAATTAAAGGTATTTGAAGGTGTGCTGCATTCTAATTTAAGGTTGTGAAGACTTATGCTTACTTAACAAATGGAAAGCAGAATGTAGATCCAGCATGGGTATAGACTCTATTACAAAATTTTTATTTAGTTTATGATAGACTACCATCATACATTGCTTCCCATTAGGTTCTGGGACAAGGAAAGCCAGACTGGCATATTGTGAGGTGGTCTGCTCAATTACTCTTTGGTTCAATAAGTCTTGAACTTGAAGCCTTAAAAGCCCCATCTTGGGAGGTGCTATATGATAGGGCTGACACCTAACCGTCTCTTTATCAAGCAACTCAATTTCATACTCCAAAAGCTTAATCAGACCCACTTCTTATGCAAGGACTTTAGGGAAACTGTGACAAATAACACTGACAATCAGTTTGTTCTTTCAAGGGACAAATGCCCTAACGAGTAAAAAGGTTGGTCATCTTTAAATTTGACTCGTAACGCATATTGGAAGTAGAAACCTCGCTGACACCCCCCGCAATTTTAATCCCCCACGAGCACCTTAGACAGGCACACGTGTGGAGAAGCCAGATGTCATTAGCGCGTGTAGGCCATTACACATGTCGCTGCAGCACGGGACCTCTNTTTTCCTCTCCAATTTCACTCAGGATTCATGTGGTGTGGGGTTCTTATGCATGCATTCTGAGACATTGTCTGTGCGTGTATGTGTATACATGTGTGCATGTGTGTGTGTGTACGAGCAGGTACCCACCCTGAGAGATCACTCAAAGGTACATTTACTTGCAATTACACAAAACTTAAGAGTTAATATATTTTTAATGATTTCTTTTTTTAAATTAACAATTTGTGATTAGTTAACACTACTTCTTAGGGTTGCCAAGAAGAAAGAGACAGTGAGAGTCCAGAATATGCTGACTATTTATTCATCATGCCTGAANTACTTCTTAGGGTTGCCAAGAAGAAAGAGACAGTGAGAGTCCAGAATATGCTGACTATTTATTCATCATGCCTGAAGATCAAGCAGGCAGTATTAAAAAAAGCAATCTCTCCTGGAGAATCCTGGTGCAGCCGAGAGAAAACATCAAGAGTGTCATGGCAAAAATGTCATACCAGAAAACCAGGCGCACAGCTCAGCTCACATCAAGAGTGCCAAAAACTAATGACACATGGGATCCCCAACTGGAATGGCTACACAAAATTAAATAAAGTTAAACGTTAATTGCAAAAGAAAATATTACTACAATAGCACAAAACAATAAATAGCCAGGCTTAAACACTACCCCAAACCAGAAGATAAACTATTTCATCTTGCGATGAAAGGTGACAATGCTAACAAACAGCCAAGACTACTACATACTTAAATAAATTGCAGCAACAAGGAAAAACATGGAAGCAGAACTATTACTATATGTATGATGTGTGTGTATATATATATCTATCTATCGCGGCTTCCTATGACCTTGCTCATTTTGCACAATCATCATTAATTTTAAAATGACATTTGTTATGACACTGCAATGACAATTATAAACTTACTAACAAATAAATAAAGTTTCAACTAGGGATGGGACAATCAGTTTTTTGGTTGCTCGGTTCCACCAGTTCTTGAAGGAACCAAACTGGACTAAAACCGACAATGTNATGGGACAATCAGTTTTTTGGTTGCTCGGTTCCACCAGTTCTTGAAGGAACCAAACTGGACTAAAACCGACAATGATTATGCCGTCAGTTATCTGTATCAGTCAGACCGTACCTTGGCCATTAGGAAGTGTCACATTTGTATTATCTCGAACCGCTCTAGTTGCCAGCATAAAAATGGCACATGCTGCACAGCAGAATCAGTTAAACAGTTACCTGAGTTATGTCAGACGAGTTGTTTCACCATGCCGGGACGCGAGTCAGTCAGTCAAGTCAGTCAGTCACCAGTCACCTGTCAGCCAGTTACAATAACGCACCGAGAAGGCGGAGTCGAGTGGTGAGCTCCAACGAGGAGCACCATGTCGAGCGAGTGGGAGTAGTCCAGTGCAACCCTGCACCGAGAGCCAGGGTGGGGGTCTGCCAAGGGCCACCTCGCCGGGACGTGGTAGGGAGGAGTGGTGAGCTTCAACGAGAAGCACCACGTCGAGAGGACGCCAGCTGAGTGCAGCATGAAGAAGCACGCCAAATACAACCAGTCTCAAGGGCCTGCAACAGGGGCTACCCAACTCACCAGATCTCATCTACTGCCGGAACAACTATCCCGCAACAAGGACAGATAAGTAACAACATCGTCACTCAGGGATGTGTCCTGTCACCTAATGCCCTCACAGCATCGGAAACATACCCAGAACATTGTAATCAGCCCTTCAGGCCAAGAACTTGCAGGGCCGAGAAATTATGTGTACTTACCGCAACAGTGCCGGGAATGTGTGTATGCAGTTCCGTCAAATAAACATGTTAAAAACCCAAAACGTGATGAAGTAATTGTTTGATATACCCTCAACCTTCAAGGCACCTTATAGTCTGTGCCATCGAACATTAACTGAGGACCCTAGGACCCACAGGTCGGGAGTAGTGTCAAGTTAAATTGGCGCCCAACGTGGGGCATAGATAAGTCTGCAGGGACCGTATCAAGAATCAGACTATACCAGAGAAAAGGGGTCTCACACTTACAGAATTACCGAGCTAGTCAGGCTGAACCAAAGACTTAGGGGAGTCTCAAACCTCTATGGCGCACACTACAGAATTAATTAACCCGCCGTGAGTCAAAATTACGAGGCCAATAAACCTCGGAATTAACGAGGACGTGTGTAGGAGCGAGTTCGAGAGAGCAAGGCGGGTGAACGAAGGGCGTTTAGCGAGGGGCGTTTAGCGAGGAGCGGTTAGCGAAGAAGTAGGCCACAACAGCCTATGGGATGATGGATGATAGTGAAAGTGGCGAAAATGGCGCCAGCTGACGAGAGAAGCGAGGAGTGGAAACGGGAGAGCGAGAGAGGTCAATTTCACTGAACGGTGGAAGATGACATGAGATAAAGTAGGTCAGGCGGGTGGGGGTGAATAACCGTGCTGACCGATAAGAAAATTAGGTCATGCCTGGATGGGGTACAATGTCAATGACGTGAACATGTCAGGCAGATGGGTGAATAACCACGCAGCCAGGCAGGGTAAGCAGAGCGCCGGTGAGACGTGCTTATCGAGTCACAAATACTTATAAACGGGAAAAACAAAAAGTAGGACCCGCAGTAGGGCACTAGGTCACCGGATAGTGACCCAAGGCAGGGAGAGACCGCGGGAGAAAGCAATAAACGCAGCAAAGCCGCCCAGTGCCGCGCATGCTATCTCAGTACACCCAAGTAATCAGGCCGGGCAGAGTGATAACATGGCTGCGCACCACAGATGCGCTTACTGAGGCCGAAAAATACGCGCGCGGGAAGACACAAGCAAAGGACAGACAGGCGAGAGCAAATATGGAAGTGAAGGAGACGCGCGAGAAGAAAGGGGCGAAGAACAAACAGTAGGCGAGAAGCGAAGAAATTAAGAGAGGTACACCGACCAAGAATCGAACCCGGGAGTCTGCAGCCACATCCGAGGACAAGCCTGCAATGCAACAGTCCAGAGAGTCAACAAACGAGAGGAAGGAAACGCATCCTTCCCCACCCTCACCACACCTGCTATCCAGATTCACCCAGGTTCACAGTGAGAGGCGGAACAAGGCGTCCCGCAGCCTACAGAAACAGCCTCTGTGGGTAAGTGTTTACCCATGTCATCCGCTGAGAAAAACTAGGGCAGGATACCCGACCTGCNACAGAAACAGCCTCTGTGGGTAAGTGTTTACCCATGTCATCCGCTGAGAAAAACTAGGGCAGGATACCCGACCTGCCAACCTAAGTGTGTCGAAACTTAAGTGCGACACAGTGTTTACAGTTTGACCTGTGTAGTTGGGCCTTCAGCTGAAAGGCATGTAGATGCCACACTTGTGTGACTGAGTGAGTGTCATTTTATGTAATTTACCTGTGAAGGTAAGGTAACAATGTAAACCATCAGCCGAGTACCCAGGTAGAATGTGTTTCTAATTTTTTTCCAGGGAGTGTTGTATGTTTACATTTGCCCCAACTGCAAGACCGCGGGCAACAGCTGAGGCGGCAGAGATAGTCAGATAAGAGTGTGTTTCTTTCCATGGCCTGTGAGCCGTCGTAACAGTAAAACAATACCATGTGTAAGTTAGCGATAGATTAAGTGTGTGTTGCTTCCGCCTACCGGAAAAACATTTGTAAAAACGGCAGTGTGCCAGACATTAACAAGGACAGAGTTTCCAGTCTAGGAGTTAAGAGTTGTTTTCTTTAGACGACCTGTGAAGTCGTCCTTACCGTAGGAATGAACCATGTCACCAAAACGTAAATGTTGGCAGTCAACTGTGCAAATAACCTGCTGTCNAATGTTGGCAGTCAACTGTGCAAATAACCTGCTGTCTGCCATCTTACTTGTTTGCATATATCAAGAACGTCTCCGCCTTACCAGGGGGCTGAAGCACAAAAGAGCAACTAAGTTAGAAGTAAAATGATCTGGATAGATCACTGTAGGTCATGTTGCTGTATCATTTTGTAACTCTGTAAAAATGTTTGTAACCCTGTAAGCAGGTTTGTAAGTAAGGTAAGGAGGTCCGAGANCTGCCATCTTACTTGTTTGCATATATCAAGAACGTCTCCGCCTTACCAGGGGGCTGAAGCACAAAAGAGCAACTACGTTAGAAGTAAAATGATCTGGATAGATCACTGTAGGTCATGTTGTTGTATCATTTTGTAACTCTGTAAAAATGTTTGTAACCCTGTAAGCAGGTTTGTAAGTAAGGTAAGGAGGTCCGAGANTGTATCATTTTGTAACTCTGTAAAAATGTTTGTAACCCTGTAAGCAGGTTTGTAAGTAAGGTAAGGAGGTCCGAGATGTTTATCGCCCTGTGTATTTTATTTTTGCGAGTTTAAATATGTAGCCAGGAGTTACACTGTGCAGTAACATGCAGTCCACAACAGAAATAGAACCCAGAAAAAGTCAGTCAGCTGTTGTGCCAACCCCTCAACGCCGTGGATTAGTAGACAAAGTGTTTTAACCGTCCCAATAAACCTAAAAAGTTAGCTTTTATTCCCAGTGTACGAGGCCTGCAAAGTATTTGAAAGATAATGCACCATGTGAATAGACACCTTGTTTTGTAATCGCAGAAGCCAAAGTGTTAGGCCCTTTTTACAGGCAGAGGCATGCCTGTTATCCGTGGAGATACACGTCCTTGAGTAACGGCCAGATTAGAAGGAGCGAAGGCCACGAAGGGAGAAAGAGTCGTAGAGAGGGGGAGTCACAGGTGCCAACGGGCCGCGAGGCAGCCNAAGGAGCGAAGGCCACGAAGGGAGAAAGAGTCGTAGAGAGGGGGAGTCACAGGTGCCAACGGGCCGCGAGGCAGCCACAAAGTAAACACGTCGTGATAGCCTCGCAGGAGGCAAGGCAGCGCAGCATAGACACGGCTACAGCACAGAATAAGAGCTCTACAGAGATGCAACCGAAACAGAAATTTTGGCGCAGGTGGGTCAGCTTCGCAGAGCCGGGGTGGAATTGACGCATAACGCATATTGGAAGTAGAAATCTCACTGACACACCATGTGATTTTAATCCCCCGCGAGCACCTTAGACAGGCACACATGCGGAGAAGCCAGATGTCATTAGCGCGTGTAGGCNTGTGATTTTAATCCCCCGCGAGCACCTTAGACAGGCACACATGCGGAGAAGCCAGATGTCATTAGCGCGTGTAGGCCATTACACGTGTTGCTGCAGCGCGGGACCTCCTCCCCAACCCCCTAGAAAATAGCCACGCCAGAGAAAACGGCTGACAAGTTTGGAAGAGGTGCCACGAGCACTCTTCCCCCCGTAGCAAACCGCGGGGCAACTTGGACATGCACCGCAGAAGGATAGTTGAGAGGGTAAGTTTTAGGGTGCAGGTCACCCCCTCCCGCCCAATCAACAAGAACCAGGGTGCAAGTATGAAGTGTTCTTTGTTCTGTGTACCTCCTCCCACCTCCCTCCTCCAACAAGGGAGACACATGTAGGAATCTAGGGAGGGCGCTCAGATCGTTTACAAGCCGTTTTTCGAGACGAGGGAGGGGTCAGTGATATTGAGTCCATCGGTCAGTCATATCGGGGCAGTCAGAGACTGCAATACTCCGCGCTGGGAGAATCAGTTACGTCAGAGCAGTCAATCAGTCAGATAGAATCGCGAGCCGAGAGAGGACGTGAGTGCAGCCATTAATCGAGGCCGGGGAGATCAGACCCCGGTCGCGTCAGTTCGCTGAGACAGTCAGTCAGTGAAACCCCGTCGCTGGGAAGCGATAAGCGGCAGGTGGCGCGGCGTTTGGTACCGCCACACCGGGATGTGCAGGTAGTCAGGATCGGGAGCCGGAACATGGAAGTCAGCCAGGCGAGAATNGCGGCAGGTGGCGCGGCGTTTGGTACCGCCACACCGGGATGTGCAGGTAGTCAGGATCGGGAGCCGGAACATGGAAGTCAGCCAGGCGAGAATCACAACATTAAGGAGTCAGTCATATCTCTGCGCCGAAAGAGGGATTGGGTCAGCTAAGAGGCTGAAGTTCAAGGCACGGCAGAATCAGTTAATGCCGAGAATGTGTGTATGCAGTCCCATCAAATAAACCTGTTTAAAACCCAAAACGTGATGAAGTAATTCTTTGATATACCCTCAACCTTCAAGGCACCTTATAGGCTGTGCCATCGAACATTAACTGAGGACCGTAGGACCCACGGGTGGACAATAGCGTCAAATTCAACCTTAACTTTGGTTGCAGAACGATTGACACCTAACTTATTACCAATAAGTGNGGGTGGACAATAGCGTCAAATTCAACCTTAACTTTGGTTGCAGAACGATTGACACCTAACTTATTACCAATAAGTGATATTTTTTGTCAGGACTCCTGGTCCTACTCCAATCTCCAGGGCAGCGTAGGTTTTGTCCTAGTATCAGCTGACTAGGACTGATATTCACAGCTTTGTTGTTTCTTCGCCTGAAGTGGTGATCTCCCAAACTGAGTCGGAGGCTCTTCTTTAACTCCTGGTTCCTCTGCTCAGTGGGGTTAGCTTGGTGATGGTAAAGGGGGGTTGTCCAGGTCTCCACCTCTATTGATTACAGGCCGTTTGTCATTTTTGGCCAGTAAATTGAGTGCTGTTATCTGTTAGGATGGCTTGCAGGTATCCCCAGTGGGGGAAAATTTCCATTTCGAACTTACGGATGATGTTCCAGGTCTCTTGACTTGGTCAGGGGAAAAGCTTCCACCCAGCGAGAAAACTGATCTGTTACGACCAGTAGGTATCTGTTGCCACCCGCGAGGTGCGTCCAGGCTGTGCGTGGTCTTTGAGGTTTTCTCACGTGCTTAGGTCAGGGTAGGTTTTGGCACTGCAACAGGCGTTAAAATTGGTTACGTATTGTTGTACGTTGCGGCTCATTCCATCCCATATATACCTTTCGCTGATGTCTCGCAGGGTTTCCTTAATTCCCAGGTGGGTAGCACGTTGGTGGTCATGGTGATGTTGGCATAGTTCTGCCTTTAGGTCGCTGGGTGCCCATAACTTCCACTGGTCCTGATATACGTCAGTTCGTAATATAAGGGGTCTTTCGCCTTGTGGGTGGTGGAGCTGGTGTATGTTCTGGAAACTTTGTTTAATATTATCAATGACGTCTGATGTTCGTTTCCTCATCGTCAGCGGGTCTCCTTTTCCAAGAGAAAGTTTAAGGGAGCCATGTGCTAGGCAATGTCAGGTACGAAATACTTCAACCAATTGCAGAGGCCAAGAAAACGTTGTAATTGTTTGCTTGGCTCTTCTGCTTCCTCTATGGCGTACAGTGTCGTGGCTTGTGGGGCTGACCACGTATCCGAAGTAATTAATGCAGGTTTTCTCAAAGTGACTTTTGCAGAGTTTGCATATGTGACCGTGTAGTTCGAGCCTCTCTAGTACCCATTGTAGGTGCCCACAGTGTTCTTTCCAGAATGCTGAATGCACAATAATAATTTCCAGACACGCAAAGCAAAACTGGCCAATATATCCCATCAGAACTTCGGCAGCCATCAGTCTCTGGAATGTTGCGGGTGCGTTCTTTAGGCCAAAGGGCTTGACCTGGAACTGTAGAGTTTCTTCCTGCGGAGTGGTTGAAAGCGGTATACTTCTGGCTGTCGGGGTGTACTGATATCTGCCAGTACCTTGAAAGCATGTCTAGGGTACTGAATATCTTGGCGGCTCCTATATCATGGAGTTTATGTGTTAAGTTGATGGCTGGGGGAGAAATTGGGTGCTTGAGGTTGTTAAGCTCCTGGTAATTCACACAAAATCTCAGTTGGCCATACTTCTTAGGTACTAAAACGACCCAGGAATAGTACAGGGAGTCTAATAGTTCTACAATTCCTTGCTCCTTCATTGCCTGGAGTTGTCATAATCAGGTGTCGCCTTCTGGCGGATACGTGGTAAGGTCAACAGTATACTGGTCAGTCGGTCTAGAGTCAGATCTCGTTGGATACTGCGTGTCTGGTGCAGTGGTCCTCCCTGGCTGATGGCTTTGGCGCGGTTAGCTAGGATCTGTTGTAATTGATTGAGTTTCAGGTTCCCCAAGTGGTGGCTTATCACTTCTGATTCGATTGGTGGTGGGATTGAAGATTCTGGGTTGTGCTCCCAGTTGACTGTTATCCCAGTTGACTGTTACCCTGTGTTTGTCACCTATAAAAATACACCTCTGACCGTGGTCCATGACGTACTGTTACCCAAGGGTAATTTGGTTCGACCCTTAACCTTGTGGGTCTGACTGTGTTGGGCCATGTGGACAGTTCATGTTTGTGGGGTTAAATTAGCAAGTTGGTCAAAAGTAAAGAGTTTGCTTCTGATGAAATTTCCAGTTGCGGCAAAGTCTAGAAGGGCTATTGCCCGGCATCCATTGACATCTACCTTGATACGAGGGGCTTCTGAAGGTTCAGGTTCATCGGCTAGCATTTGGAAGTAGACGGGCTTGGTTCTACCAGCTGTGTCTGCCTGCTTCGCATCCTGGTTTTAGTGTTTCCCGTCTGGTTGGGTCAATCCTTATTCTCTGTAGATCGCTGGGCTGACTCATTAGCATCTGTCGTTCCCCTCTCCATCACTACCCATTGACCTGCCGGCTTGACTGGGCAGTCCCGGTTGAAGTGCCTTCCGAGAACCAGCACTTAGGGAGGAAAGGGGCATGATAGGGGTAAGGGGTGTTCCCCTTTTGTTCAGGCAGCTTGACTGCTTTCACGGTTTTCTGGCTACGCGGCCAGTCTAAAACTGCTTGCGCCTTCAAATACTGTTCTGTTTCATGTGTCCACTCTATCAGCTCATCTATTGATTGTGATCGGGGGATTTGTAGCAGGTTGCGTAAGTTTGGAAGAAACATGCACATAATGTTCCGGTCGCAGCTTTCCTCATTACCCTTGGGAAAGATTCTACGGTACATTTAAAACTTCCTTTATATAAAAATCTCTGTCTCTTCATTGGCAGACTGGGTACAGCTGTGGAACTCCGTAGTAAGGTTGCTAACACTTCGCCCCCAGAAAATTGGGTTGCTAGACGAGAACTGAGTTGGTTCTACTTGGCGATGACCTCATTAACTCTAAAGCTTTACCCCTCAACTGTTTCTGGGTTTTCCTTATCCACTGTTTGGCTGGAACACAGTTTCCTTGAAATTCGCTTTTGCATTCTTCGGTAAAGGTTACTGGGTCCTCTTGGGGTTTTCTCGCGAATTCCGTTAGTTGCGGACCATCTGTACCCCGAGTGGACATAGTGCTGTGATGGGTACACTGGGTTCCCTGGTCAGTACTCCTCTGCTTGGTGACACACTTCGCATCAATATCCCAAGCCAAGTCGGGTTATGCACTCATTGGGTCATCCAATGCATAGGTGGTGAAATGACTGGTGTGTATTATACATCTGACTGTGTTTATCCCTTGTCCAGTGCATGTGATACAACTGCTGTTTGCTGTCTGGCAGGTTCTGCAAGCTTCGCATTGGAACTCAAGTGCGTCGGTGTATCTGGGTTAGTCATTCCACCCCAAGCAAAGGTAGTGGAAATGACTTTCACAATGGGCACAATTAATCCAGTGTACACTGGCTCTGTTACAGGTGGCTAGACTACACTGCTCCTGTTGGAGTTCAATGGCTCTACCCATTGTGGTGGTGGCTTCACCGGGTTCTGTTACACTAAGATTAAATTCTGGCATTCTCTTGGTCTCTCGTATTGAGCATCACAAGCTATTTTCAGACTCCCTTAAGTCTGATAAGTTACTGGGTATTACTCCTGGAGCAATATTCTCTCATTCTCAGGGTTGCGCTGGCCTGGCTCTGTCTTATTATCACCTAATAAGATGCATGGCCCGATGTTGGGCACAATGAAAACACTTGACGCGTGACCGTCTAAGGGTCTGACGTCATGATCAGACAGGGGTTCACTTAGTGTGTGGAAGAAACACTGGCTCACAAACTCACTGAGGTGGAATTTGTACTATATGGCGTGAAGTCTTAACTATACCTTGGTATAACGTAGGGTGGGTAGGCCACCTATAAGCCACGAAGTCTGGTGTGAAGGTAACTGGCTTATATTGGGTTACAAGAGGCACTAGTGTCAATTTACCTTGTTTGGGTCTCACCCGGGGTAGATCTTGGATGGTAAGCTGGCCTGTTTCTGTGTCCTAGCTGCGGGCGGCGATCTGGACGGTCGGCGTGTGTTAGGGCAGCTCAGGCTTCATGGGCTAAGTTGTTCTAGAGTTTGTGGAGGTTTTGATGGCCTGAAGAAAGGGAAAGCAATGCTCAATGGCACATGCATGCCTAGACAAAGACACACCACCAGGGGATGTGGTTCTCTGGCGATCTGCAGGAAAAGGGCACTAGGAGGGACTGGGAGGTGAGACCTCGACAGTCGGCGGGCGGCTTGAGCTTGGTCCCGTGGGAAGGGGCTGCTGAGGGCAGACGACAAACGGTTGCAGAACAGCTTGGTAGGTTTGGTGGCAGTAGCGGCCCTCTTACACCTCCACCTTGCATCACTTCTATCAGTAAATTGTATGGGTTAGGTGCTACGAGTGTGCTGCACGCACGAAGTAGGAGCAGGCGATGAGTTCCCTAACTAAGAATATAACCAGAAGAGGTAAGGCCACCCAGACTCAGTCCTGGTACTCCAACCGGAAAAGTTCAATGTGGTGTATGGAGTGGGTAAGCTGATATGGATGTCTAGCCANACTCAGTCCTGGTACTCCAACCGGAAAAGTTCAATGTGGTGTATGGAGTGGGTAAGCTGATATGGATGTCTAGCCACCTCGTCGCGTGTATTCCTAGTGGTTGTGGCTCTATCTTACAGTGTTCCAAGTACCGAAGCACTTGGTTCAAAGTACGGGTGGCCGTCAAATGGATTGACGTACATGCGCCCGGTCAAGGGTAGCCTGCAGTTCAACTCTAGTATCGGCAAATCTAGACAAACCGCGGTCTCCTGCTTCTCCTGGGTGTTTTGACATCTACAGGATAAAGGTCATGGATAATCACTCTAGATTGAAGAACTTGGAGGTTAGGTGAAGAAAACATATTTATTCCTTGAGGAATATACACTGTGACCCGTACTAACTCCTAGCTATCAAATTAATACTTTAACGGGCGGAAGTAAACTATGTTAACCAGGTGAAGGGGCCCTGGGGCAAAAGTAACAAGAGCAGACAAGCTAAGTAGCTATTAAAACAACTTAGACCCTAACTGTCTACACTGTTGTCCTGAAGGGACTCAGGAGTCACTACCAGAGTGGTAAGTGAGTGTAAAGGGGAGAAGACTTCTTTGGGGGGTCGCTGATCTCGAAGGCTTCTGGAAGATAGTGTTGGTCCTTCACGAGGAAGGCGGTAGGCAAAGTGCTCCAGCACTAGAAGTGATGAAGCGAGCTGCTGAGAATTAACTGACATTCTTGTGGTGTGTGTGGCCGTAAATAGGAAGGCCGGCATCACCCTTTGGCTCCCTTCACCTGTCAAGTATCTTCGTGGACAAGCTCCTCCCTTCGCAGCACTGGCCACATTCTCTCGGGGAAGGCTGGAAGTTGGGTTGTTTTCCTTGTGTACGGGTTGCAACATCTGCTACTCGCTTAGGGGCAGTGCTTGACTTCGCTTCATCTTCTGCCGCACGTGGAAGGCGATTAAAACTACGTGGCGTTTGGCATAGTTGAGGGAGGCTGGTCGACTGCCATTTCCTTGGGTGTCCCTGGATGGTGAGATTGTTGGTTGCTTCTGGAGGCAAGCAGTTTTGGGTTCAAACCCTGCTCGGGTGTTGTGACGTCGCACGTAGAGGAGGCAGAGTCGTAAAAAACGAAGAATGTCAGTACGCGTCATGCGTCAGTTCCCCAAAAAAGTGTTGTTATTTTGAGAGGGTCGCTATTTCTGGGATCTTAGAAACGAGAGTTGACTGTATGTGAATATAATCAAAGAATTGTGTAAACACCAGACTAGGTCAAAATCTGACTTTGATTTCTATATTAATTCATTAGTTTCATTGCCAATCATGATACGCTCATAATCAATAATAATCTGAATCATAGTAAACTCAATGAGCCCATAAAAATAAAACTATTAACGTTCGTTCTAAATAGTATATGCACATTCATTAAAATAATTATGTGTACAAGCCTAAGGACCATTTCTTTATTTTGTTTGCACACGACACACACATTATTTTATTTTCTGTACAAATTAAAAAGCCAGGTTAACGAATTGCATTGTCAGAGGAAGAGATAAAATAAAAGACAACATCCTACAATTTTTCGGTATAAAACGTAAGAGAAAATAATTGGCGGCCCAACGACAGCAAAATGCATAGGGAAGCTCAAAACATAATATGAGATTAAAAATGGATGAGAAGCTATAGACCAGTCAAATTAGACATAAAAGAGGCCAACTTGGGAAAAAATTCCAAAAGTTTTGATTTTTTTTTTAGGGGTTTCCTTTTGATGTGGGGAATCATATATCAAAAGTCCCTGTGGGTGAGGGGTGAGCTCGAGGAGGGGGGAAAGGTTTTTCGACTTTGTTTTTGACCTTTTTTCAGTTTTTCGCTTTTAACTTGAAAAGTAAGCGTTTTAGCGACTTGGTCACCCAGTACAAAATAGAAGTAGACAAAATTTCCTACAATTTTTACTAATAACATTTTTTTCTACCATCAAGCGTTCCGCCGCTAGAGCGCGTTGAAAAATAAGCAAGATTTGCAAGATCTGCAAAAATGCCCTTTAAAGCTATTTTCACCTTGGATTCTTCCTTATCATGACTTTAGATGACATCCAAATGCTCATATTATGTTCTCATATGTATCATGACATGTTTGCTGAAAGTCAGTGATGCTCGTGTGATGACTCGATCATGTACATTGTCGGAACGGAGTCCCGATGTCATGATGGAATTATAGACTGACAAAGTAGACAGTTTTTACAATTCAGAATGAGTTTTACTTGATCCAAGTAATTTATAATTAATAATTAAAACATAAATGCAATGAATTAATTAATGATAAAGTTATTTGTTAGTAAATACATTATCAGTGGAAATGGGCAAAATAAGTTAAAAGCAAGATAACTAATTAAATGTAAGTCAGCTAGTTGAGTTGAAAAAATCGTTTGGTTTTCAGTGCGTTTCCCAAATAAAAGGGGAGGCTGAAGGGGGAACCCTGAGCCGGACCTCAAACGGGACCCTTTTAGGTTCCTTTATGTTCAAAGCCAGTGACCTCGACTTCCCTCCCTTTCCCCTGGTCCCCTCCACGCCCCATCACCCCAGACACGCCCCATCGATGTTTTTCAGTCAGCCAGTACCTCTCTGAACGTTGTCTCGTTCCCATGTGCTTTTTTTCAGTGTTAAACCAATTGCATCATGCTGTGTGAGCTGAAATTGTGTCTGTGCTTACCATCGCCTTATAATGGC
Source organism: Clitarchus hookeri (assembly GCA_002778355.1). NCBI lineage: Eukaryota > Metazoa > Arthropoda > Insecta > Phasmatodea > Phasmatidae > Clitarchus > Clitarchus hookeri. Next base: position 146,280 of record NQII01000902.1, read on the forward strand.
TGATAGGTGTTTAATATATGATGAACCTGTCGAAAATGATCGAAGTGTGGTGCGTGAGAAAGGGATGGAAGGGCTATTGGCTGCTAGTATTGCAAGAAATGATGGGAAGAGCTGGATTTTTAGGGAGAAAAGAAGTGGAATAGTTCACAGCGACTGTCGAAGGCGTTACATAAGACCTCAATCTATTTCTACTGATGTAAGAAGCGTTGAAGAAGCTGAAAGTGGCCCATTAAGGAGCCGTCATCGATCCAGCGTTCCTCCATTTGACTTCAAGGTGAAGGGTTTGTTCTGCTGTAGAGCAATTGATGAAGAGTTTTATCGGAAAGAAAGGAAGAAACCTGTGGAAAAACGGGAGATTGTTTATGAAGTACGCAGTTTGGAGATGAAGGTTAGAATATTAAAAGGAGCAAACGAAAGGAATAACGAATGGAGAGAACCAGTAGAACAAAGAATTGCAACTCTTAGCTATTTGGTTTCAGCTGAAGCTGTTTACCATCACCAATGCTATGTCACTTTTCTCACAACAAAGAGACTAGCCAAAAAAGAGGAGGTCCTTCAGATGACTACGTCTTAGCTGCTATGGAAGATATTTACTCTTTCCTTGATGAGGGAACCGACTGTCAGTATTCGATGGAGGAAGTGATGAACACAATAACTGGAGAAAAGCCATCAGTTAAAACNAAACGGGAGATTGTTTATGAAGTACGCAGTTTGGAGATGAAGGCTAGAATATTAAAAGGAGCAAACGAAAGGAATAACGAATGGAGAGAACAAGTAGAACAAAGAATTGCAACTGTTAGCTATTTGGTTTCAGCTGAAGCTGTTTACCATCACCAATGATATGTCACTTTTCTCACAACAAAGAGACTAGCCAAAAAAGAGGACGTCCTTCAGATGACTACGTGTTAGCTGCTATGGAAGATATTTACTCTTTCCTTAATGAGGGAACCGACTGTCAGTATTCGATGGAGGAAGTGATGAACACAATAACTGGAGAAAAGCCATCAGTTAAAACNATGAGGGAACCGACTGTCAGTATTCGATGGAGGAAGTGATGAACACAATAACTGGAGAAAAGCCATCAGTTAAAACAGTAAAAGCAAAGCTGAAGGAAAAGTTTAAGGAATGTTTAATTATCAGCCAGATTCATACCCTCAAGACTGTTCTGTGTTTTAAGGATGTTGGTGACAAAAATTTTGCATGGAACCTGGTATGATACCTCTATGAGGGGGAAAATGCCAGCAGATGAACGTCTTAGAGTAGTCAGAGCTGCTGCTGAAATTATCAAGGAAGACATACAGAGCCAAGCATATGAGTAAGTAATGGCTTTCTTGATGAGGTAGAGGGAATGATCCCTCCAACTCTCTCAACTTTCTTCGAATCAGTTCTAACTTCGAGAGCCAGCAACAAAGAGAGAATCAAGAAAAAGCTGTGTCGTTCTCCCATGCAGTTGTTAGTGCTGCCCCCCCCCCCCTTACACTAAAATCAACTTCACCATTAATGAATTCATTTCATTTAATTTCCATTTTATATTGCATTTATGATTTAATTATTAATTATTAATTACTTGGATCAAGTAAAACTCATTCTGAATTATAAAAACTGTCTACTTTGTCAGCCTATAATTCCATTATGACATCGGGACTCCGTTCCGACAACGTACATAATCGAGTCACCACACGAGCATAACTGATGTTCGGCAAACATGTCATGATACATATGAGAACATAATATGAGCATTTNATCGAGTCACCACACGAGCATAACTGATGTTCGGCAAACATGTCATGATACATATGAGAACATAATATGAGCATTTGGATGTCATCTAAATTCATGATAAGGAAGAATTCAAGGTGAAAATAGCTTTAAAGGGCATTTTTGCAGATTTTGCAAATTTTGCTCATTTTTCAACGCGCTCTAGCGGCGGAACGCTTGATCGTAGAGAAAAATGTTATTTGTAAAAAATTGTAGGAAATTTTGTCTACTTCTATTTTGTGCTGGGTGACCAAGTCGCTAAAACGCTTACTTTTCAAGTTAAAAGCGAAAAACTGAAAAAAGGTCAAAAACAAAGTCGAAAAACCTTTCCCCCCTCCTCGAGCTCACCCCCCACCCACAGGGACTTTTGATATATGATTCCCCACATCAAAAGGAAGCCCCTAAAAAAAAAAAAACTTTTGGAATTTTTTTTATAGCTATACCTAATTTGACTGGGCTACTAAGAGAACCATACATGAAGAATGAAAACTCTGAAGTTGGTGGTATATCTATGCAAAACAACAAACAAGATAATAGCGAAGTAAGTGTAACTAAAACAGTTCACAAAAAACTGCCACAAATGAAACCTTACATGAATTGCCAAATGGCAACAATAAGTAATAACAATTAACACTACTCATTCAACACATGAACTTTATGATGGTGGAACCAAAATGTGCAGTTAAGGACTCAAATTGAACAAAATCAAAGAGTCTGTTTAAAAAATAACTTAAGAGTAATCAAATGAAAGATTACACTTGAGCAGAACAAAACACAAGTAACAGATTAGTGTTAGCACAAGTATGAGATGAAATGACCATGCTAGACATAGTGAATAAGAGACAGATTGATAATATTAAAGTTCAACTTGTGAATAATGAATCAGTTGTAGAAAACTAGAACTGGAAAATGGGTGAAAATATAGAGAAGTTCTGAATAATTTTATATGCAAAACAAACCTTAGTTACGAAAAAGCAGAGATTAAAATAGTCAGTTTCAAGCCACCATAGAGAACAATGAAAGGGTTACAAAAGAAAACATTGAGTTGTTAGCACAGCACATAGAAGATAGACTGACTCAACACAGCAATAGCACAATGAAAAATACAACAACTTAGAGGTTAAACTTAACCAAACCTGAGACATACGCAAGACAATAAGTTCGACAATGCAGTAACTACATCAGAAGTTTAAAGAATTAGAGGAAAAAAAACCCACTAATACTNCAAGACAATAAGTTCGACAATGCAGTAACTACATCAGAAGTTTAAAGAATTAGAGGAAAAAAAACCCACTAATACTAGTATGATTCAAACAGTAGCATGCAAACAAAATAGCACTACTAACTTACCTGGTGTCACACCAGAGTGTCAACATGATGCATAACAAACACCATTCATTGCAATGATTGTATGACAAATACCATACAATTACTAGGCAGTATGGTCTGTAAGGCCAAAGCTCAGTCGTACTGAGTTTCGAAAATAAATATCCAGTTTGACCAGATACAACTGCTCAAACATAACAATACAGCATAGAAAAGTGATGGAGTTTAAGTGCAGTAATCCCTACATTTGTACAATCACTGGCAGGTGCGAAACATTCACCATAATGAGTCCAACCAACAACACACTTGTGTTAACATAATTAATGCTGAGGTACAAGGAAATCAAAATAATGGCACAATTCCAGCAGAAAGTTATCAGCAGCGCAACAACAAGAGACACTGGTGGTATAAGCAAAATAACCATAGGAGATCCCACACAAACCATGAATGGGATAATAATGGCACACAGAAACAGAGCGCGATAACCAACATGAGTCAGATTCATCCGACAGGCAGTGTGACAAAATGCTCACTTTGCCAACAAATATACATAGCACGACTCTACCTAGCAGCCAAACAAAGAGGAAAATATAAGGCACCATCAAAACAGAATCAATTCAGAATCAGACAGTTTGTGTTAATCTGAGCTAATCGTTTCCATGTTGTTTATACTTTGGCCCATTTGAAATTTGTGAAATAGTCAATGAAAAATGATAAGGAGTAAAAGACACCAGCAGTCACGTAGTCTGCCATTATAACAATGCAGCACTAAAACCATACTTAAAATCTGTCAGGTTGACTATAGATTTAAAGTACATATGTAAAGTATATAAGATCAATAGTCAGATTTGTTAAGAGTTGCAGAGAGGAGGGAAGAAAGGAAATAATCTTTGATGTCTACATGTTAGTACGTGAAGATGAGCAGAATATTCTGAATACTAATGTAATTATGGTATTTTGCTATTAATTTAATATACTGTTATAGGGTTGTCAAAAGCGACGTTGCTAGGCAATGAAAAGCCCAGTCCTTTTTGAGTTGTTTATAATTTAGCACTGTATGCTGTAATGTTGCATGCTACAGTTACAGCCAGCTTTAAGTTGCCACTCGACTATNTTTAGCACTGTATGCTGTAATGTTGCATGCTACAGTTACAGCCAGCTTTAAGTTGCCACTCGACTATAACTTATCACTCGACTAGCTCAAGACGGAGTAACACGAGACTCTGTAAAATGGACACCAATTACATATGAAATAAAGTGAAGTTCCAAAGTATTTGTTCTATACTTTTATTTATCATTTTAGTGACACAGTTCACATACAAAATTCAGATATGCAGAGTACGAACCGTTCACAGATAAATAGACACGTGCAGAATTGAGCCACAGTCGTTTACAAATTATTTCAGTTCTTAAACTTGCCCAAAGAAATAACCAATGCAGCGACCTCCCACACCGGCGTAGAAATAATTTTGTAAGTTCAAGTTTGCCGATGTGGGGGTTAGCATCACGCCTGACGCGGCCTAGGCGAGCAGACAACTGCTCAGTATCAACTGAACTGAGTGGCGACTGTCTTCCAACTGACCTCAAGGCTAACAGGCACACGTGTACTTGTGCTGCCTATCACCCCCTCTCCTGAGATAAGGGCCTGGCATGGACTGCCACGCACGCTCTTCCTTTGTTATCGAAACTGCGTTGTACAAAACTAAAACTGTCAACGCAGTCTGAAAGTTTCTAAATAACNACGCTCTTCCTTTGTTATCGAAACTGCGTTGTACAAAACTAAAACTGTCAACGCAGTCTGAAAGTTTCTAAATAACGCTGACGCTTACTGAAAACTACGATGTTTGAAACAAAACGGCAAATGTATGCCCGATAAACGTACTATCACTGTAAAACGAACCACCACGGCTTTTAATTTAAAACCCGATAAAAATATTATAAAGCTTACTAAAGCGAAAGAAAATGAAACACGTGTCCCGAAAATTAAGAATACTGCGTCATTACATTACCCCCCTCGGTTTGGGATAGATTTTGAAGAAATCTTTCCCAAAGTGAAACCTATCTTGTATGCTGCTACTATGTAAACCACTGTGCCTCTGCTACTTGAAAACAATTTACATATATAACATGGTAATTAACCCATAACAAAAATATTCACTTAATTAACTAATAAAAAAAAATTATTTACTTCACCTGTTGTTATAATTTATGGTTGAGGGTGTATTTCCACCTGTGCCATTGATGATTCATTGTGGGTTGCTGCCCTTTGGTCTCTCACTGGGATCAGCACACACCTTCCAAAAGAGGACCCAGGTCTGCCCAAAACTATAAAAAAGCCACTGTGACTGCCTCTCACTAGGTCAGTGCTGACAAAAAACATTAAAAGCCACTGCGACTGCCTCTCACTAGGCCAGTGCTGACTAAAAACGGGTCCCAGACCTGTCCCAATCCAACTACACTCACTCGTGCCACTGATCCCAGGACACCATAAACTGCAGCGACATTTCCTACTACTTATGTCGATACTTAAGGCTCAATACGATACAACACCTCAACCTTTGGAAATTTAGGTAACATTTAATGCATCCTTAATTAATCTTCCTTATAATTCCTATTGTCAACTCTTAATGCAAAATAACAGTAATTATTTGTTTCTTTGTTACACAATTTTCAAATGAAAAATAAGACTTATTAACTTTCATATAGTACTTCCGGTTCGGTACTCTGCATAAATAAATCACCTTAGTTACAATAACATAATAGCCCATGACATCTTGAGCTTCTACTACATGTAAATATGCAGTGAGTTTCTACAGAAGTTTTTACTAAGGGCTTACCAATTGCCTTATCTTCAATAGTAAGTTATAGTAATTAAATAAGAAAACATGGTAACAAAATATTATTATATTAACTTTAGTACATATTTTGAAATAAAACTACCCATATTTAAAGAAAATTCACAAATGTTCTTTTAAAAATAAAACCTTGCATATGTATGCACAGTACAAGATATACTGTATAAACTAGAATTTTCGCACATGGCAGTGCCAAGCTTTAACAATTAACACAATCACTAAATTTCAAATAAAATACTCATAAGTGTTTTTTGTTTTTGCTCATAAAGTAATTTGAGAATAATTTAAACAAACTGGGCAAATACTTTTCCAAGACAAAAAACACCTAAAAAACTGAATTACAAAAATGCAATGCAGAAGAGCACACTATTATGACTTCAAAAACAACTTCAAATGATTATTTTATTACAACAGTGGCAGCATTTATAAAAACCATTCATTCTTTTTCAGTTTACCTACTTCCACTTTTGGAGAATGTAAACAACAGTTGAATAAAATTAACTTAAGATTTCTCTGACCCTACACAGTTGTTTTTTGAAACAAATTCTGTGTCTTTCAAGTTTTACTAAAATATCAATGACTGTACTGTATTTACTTGATATATAATGATTCAATGTTCTTAAACAGTAACACACTCTCTCACAATTATTAATTCTTACCAAATAACATTTTTTAGGTCAGCAATCTGAACTCTTTTCCTATCCACAATAACCTAATCCCTTATTCACTATTGCCTGAGAAGGGTTTACCCCATGCATCCTGTACACATTGTGACTTACTTGTACGGTCCTTTATTAAAAATAATTTTTTTTCTTCTTCCTTTTCCTTTTCGTTCTCTCCTTGTGTTTCAATTTCCTTCCCTTTTTCCTTACTACCTTTCTCNCCTTTTCCTTTTCGTTCTCTCCTTGTGTTTCAATTTCCTTCCCTTTTTCCTTACTACCTTTCTCATACTATACTTAATGTGTTTCCTTTTACCTACTGTCTTTAATCTACCCTTCTTTCTCCTTTTCTTTTTCCCTACTGTCTTTACTACCCTCTTATTCCTTATCTTTTTTCTGACTAATTTACTGACTCTTTGTTTCAATCTTTGCTTCTTCCTTTCAAAACGTTGCCTGAACACTTCATAATGTTTCAATCTACGATACCCCTTACTCTCAGCAACTCTTGCCTGTTGCAATTCAACAGCTGATCACTCTCGCAGCTTTAATTCACTATTACCATTTGGTCGAACCCCCCCCTAACCTGAAGTCTCCCTTCCTGTATTACATTTCTCTTCAACTTACTGACTTCACAACAGTTATGTACTCNCCCCCCCTAACCTGAAGTCTCCCTTCCTGTATTACATTTCTCTTCAACTTACTGACTTCACAACAGTTATGTACTCTCTCCTCAAAATTATCTGCATTTCTATCCTCTTTATTTATAACATCTGCCTTTCTACCTTCAACATTTAACTCTTTACCTTCTTTGTCACAGAGAGTATTACCTTCAGTTTGTACGTCATTGCAATTTTTATTATTTTTACTTGGGACTATTTCTGCTGGAACCTTTCCTAACCTATTTATAGATTCAACCCCCCCAGTTGTCTAACTTTGTTATTAATTCTGCAAATTTGTTTTCACTCTTTTCTGTTTGTCGCCTAATTTCTTGTTTAAGCTTCTGTAGTTCCTGTTTAAACTCCTGTTTAACCTCCTGTTGTCCTTTCTGTAAGGACAACAGGATATTAAACATTTTTGCTGACCACGTACCCTTCGTTTCCTGAGATAATTGTGCCATATTATTTCAGTTACGATTTAGTCATTAATATAAACATTACCTTTAACCAACTTAACAAAATGACTCGTTGCGACATTAACATTACTTGCACACGAAAATGAAATAAAAAAAAATAACTCTTGGCGAATGTACTTGATCATAACATAACCTGTATATAATATAACTACAATACCCATGGTCCAATTACTTGCAATGATGACTTCATTGATGATTGACGATTTCTTACCATTGTAGTCGTCTCGTACCTTAAACTTCAGCGTCAGTCACTGGAAACCTGGAACTGCCGGTAACTTGAGTGTTGANCATTGTAGTCGTCTCGTACCTTAAACTTCAGCGTCAGTCACTGGAAACCTGGAACTGCCGGTAACTTGAGTGTTGATCTGCTCGACGTTCGTAGATCCATCTTCACGTGTGGTTATTATTCTTGCCCTACGGCTGGGTCGCCATTTTGTAACGTTGCACGCTACAGTTACAGCCGGCTTAAAGTTGCCACTCGACTATAACTTATCACTCAACTAGCTCAAGACGGAGTAACATGAGACTCTGTAAAATGGACGCCAGTTACATATGAAATACAGTCAAGTTCCGGAGTATTATGACGCTTACCAAAGCGAAAGAAAATGAAACACGTGTCCCGAAAATTAAGAATACTGCATCATTACAATGCTCATTAAGAAGATATTTTACTTGTTAACATATTAGAATATGTAGCACTAAAAATTGTTAAGATATCCTGAAAGAGGTAATATAATAGGTGTAGTAAATCAATGGAGATTGATTATTTTGGAAATCTAATGAAGATCTCTGTGAAGTTTACAAAGATGGAACTAGACATGGTTGTTTGAAATAATTGTTGATATACAGACCTAATGTATGCTCAACATACAACTTACTGAAGAGAAACTAATAACAATACAAATCTTAATATTGTCGCAGGTTTTTTTCTGGTTAAATAATTTTTTAGGTCCTTTTTAAGATTTTTTATTCGGAAGAAACCAACTACTAGTCTCCGCAGTGGCGTCTGTGTAAATTACAGTTAGCATTTAGAGATTCACCAGCTAATGTATGGGATGGTGGGGCTAAACATCACGTGTGGTTGTTTGGACAGAAATTAGGGCTCTGTGTTGACTTGAGCACAGCTGTCATGAAACGCATGTCACTTCTGCTGACGAGTGTCGAAACAGTGTCTTGTCCAGCTGGGTGGCGTGATGCACNGCTGTCATGAAACGCATGTCACTTCTGCTGACGAGTGTCGAAACAGTGTCTTGTCCAGCTGGGTGGCGTGATGCAATATTTGTTGTAGCTGAATCATGTCAGTTTAAAAGAAGGGGTAGGATAGAGAGCAAGCGAGAAAGAAAGAAGGGTTCCAGTGAGTTTATGCCATAATCGCGTAAGCCAAGTTTTTACTGCGCACGTGTTCAACACTCATGTTGAGATAGGACTGTAGAGGGGAGAATTTTAACTGGAAAGTTTGCAGAAAATCTGTCTCGANGCTGTCATGAAACGCATGTCACTTCTGCTGACGAGTGTCGAAACAGTGTCTTGTCCAGCTGGGTGGCGTGATGCACTATTTGTTGTAGCTGAATCATGTCAGTTTAAAAGAAGGGGTAGGATAGAGAGCAAGCGAGAAAGAAAGAAGGGTTCCAGTGAGTTTATGCCATAATCGCGTAAGCCAAGTTTTTACTGCGCACATGTTCAACACTCATGTTGAGATAGGACTGTAGAGGGGAGAATTTTAACTGGAAAGTTTGCAGAAAATCTGTCTCGANTGTTCAACACTCATGTTGAGATAGGACTGTAGAGGGGAGAATTTTAACTGGAAAGTTTGCAGAAAATCTGTCTCGAACGATAAACACGTGTGTTCACAATGTTTATTTAACTGGGAGGGAGAGTATTGGACGAGACATGGCGGCAACCAGTGGCGGGCATGTCGCTTGTTAGTTTTCCGAGGAAACATCCCAGCTCAGAGGAAGCCCGCTAAACATATCAATGTGTAATCACTTCAGTTTCAGTTAATAGTTTTTTTCGTGGTTTTGTTTTTGTTAGTTGTTTGTAGTTATAATGTTATAAAAAGGCTCGTAGAGATAATCGAGGGTGTGCAGACAGCCGTCGTTAGGAAAGTTTTTACGTTTTTGAGGTAAGGTTAGAACATTTGTTATGATTATGTAGGGTCACAAATTTTACAAGGTTTGAAGCCTCTGCTATAGGGTTTGGCGGTCATATTGACTTTCTTAAGTCTTACATTTGGGATGCCTAACCTCCAAAGTTCGGAACTCACTACTGTGTTTATTTTCTGTTTTGAATTAAAATTNGTCTTACATTTGGGATGCCTAACCTCCAAAGTTCGGAACTCACTACTGTGTTTATTTTCTGTTTTGAATTAAAATCGTTGTTACGCCTTTTTATTCGGTTAACAATTAAAAACTTTTTTTATAGAGTTATGTTTACCTACTTAGGTCACAAGAGTCTTTCCTCTGCAAACATGTAATCAGGTCTAAAGTGTTTTAATTAATTAATTAATTTCAATTCAACCTTAATACAGCCAAGGTTACTCAATCGTTTTGTACTATTCTTCTTTTTTTATACNAATTAATTAATTTCAATTCAACCTTAATACAGCCAAGGTTACTCAATCGTTTTGTACTATTCTTCTTTTTTTATACTGTTCTGAGTGCAGTGACAAGTTTGTTAGAGGCAATGATTTGTAATTTAACTACCCGAGAAAGCAAGTAAAAGTATGAACTCTTAATCCTGTCTGTATTTATTTATTCATTTTCATATTGTTACTATTACCCCATATCACTTTTATTTTAAATACTCGTCTCAGGCTGACTGACACCCTGCGACTCTTTCATGTTAGAACTGTAAAGTAATTGACCAGTCACCACACTCACTCATTCCCCCCCACCCCGTAATGTGTAACAATTTTTGATGGAGGCGCCGGGTAGCGGTTTCCAGGTTGGTTTGCTGTGGTTGTTAGCTGGGAACAACATTTATTGATTAATAGTTGTCTGTGGCACCTGACAGCTCAGCATACTGCTAGAACAGTTACACAGTTNGGGAACAACATTTATTGATTAATAGTTGTCTGTGGCACCTGACAGCTCAGCATACTGCTAGAACAGTTACACAGTGGTGTGGTTGTGGTGGCCATGGTAAATAAATGGGTTATGTAAATTTAGCATGATTGTTTTTGTNACAGTTACACAGTGGTGTGGTTGTGGTGGCCATGGTAAATAAATGGGTTATGTAAATTTAGCATGATTGTTTTTGTTTTGGGGTAATAATTTATTACTTAATTCATGATTATGTTATTGTGTAAGATTTTAACTAGGTGTATGTTTTTGATATTCTGATAGGCTATTGCTAAGTGCTTGTTAAGGTACTTAGTTATGTTATTTATTACGCTGTACTATTAAGTTTCTTATTATGTTATGTTTATTGGGTAGGTATTGTGTTAACAAGCCTAGTGTATAGTAAGTGAGGCTATGTTCCCCGAGCACAAGCTGTGTTCTATAGCCTGCCAAGAAAAGAACTCTGACTTACAGATTAGGTTGGAATCGGGGGAAAAGGTAAATGGTGATTCAGATAGCAGTGATTCCAAAAGTGGTCACCCTATCTCCCCTATAGAGGAAACCCCTGAAACACAAACAAAAGATAAATCCGACTCGCAGGATACAATAGTTCATAATAGAGACGGCAATAGTGAGGCAGAGTCCCAACATATTCCAAACGATACTGAGCAACTCGAAAACATGGAGCACAGTAGATTTTATATCGATCCAGGTTTTTCTATGGCAAACGTACTGAGGAAGTTTCACAGTTCATTATGAATTTTAGATGAGCTGCAGTGGTTAACCAATGGGATGACAGAAAATGTCTAACATTTTTACCGAACTTTTCAAGAAGTGCTGCTGCCCGTTGGTTTGACAGCCTAGGGGCACAACTGGAAGGTATTAATAATTTTGTGGGATTAGCAGCAGAACTAAAGGCAGCATTTGCTAGAGTAGGGGAAATCTAAGATTTGGATTTGAGACTGCGAATTACAGTTTAAGGAGAAACAGAGACAGTTGAGGAGTTTTGCTATGATATTCTTAGTATGTGTAGCAAACTGGATGCTGTCATGTCTGAGGACAACAAAATCAGGTATATTTTGAGGGGTCTTAGGCCTGCAGTAGTAGAAAAAATTGTGTTGTTGGAAAACTCTACTGTCCAACAACTTATGCAGAATTTGAGAAATATTGAAGCTGNTGGAAAACTCTACTGTCCAACAACTTATGCAGAATTTGAGAAATATTGAAGCTGGCAGGTATTATGCTCGTAACAGGCTTTTGATGCAGGCGTGTTCTGACGATTTTGAGGATGCTAGTGCCAAGGTAACACAGGTAACTAAAACACAGGCTACAACTAGCCCACATGAGGTACCGGTACTACGAAAAACAATTGAGCAGTTAGGCCAACAGATGCACTCAATAATGGGACAAATGAAGTCCCTGAAACACCAAGTTAGTACATAACGCCACCAATCAAAGTACTTAGGTATGAAGGGAAATTCTTTTTAAACCTCTAAACTTGGTAAGGGACAGGATGCTGAGGATAGAAAACTTGAGTTTTATAGACCTTACAGGACACCAGATGGGAAACCAATCTGTTTTGGCTGTGGGAAGGCAGGACATATTAAAAGAGACTGCAGAAATAATTTTGGCAAGGGCAACACTTCAGGAAACAAGAATGCGGAAAACTCTTAAAGACGAAGCATGCGAGAGGGTATGGTTCGTCTAATGTAAATTGAGTGTCCCTCTCATTGAGCACAGGCATCATCAGCATACCTTCAAATATTTTTGAAAAACTGTAAACATCATAATTGATAGTGGGGCAACAGTTTGACTTGTAGATGATAGGTTAGTACATCAAAAATTTTGGCTTGTTGCAGAGCACAGACTCTTTTCAGGTGTAACAGGGCAAAATCAGCTTTCGACAAACATGATTTTAATCTTCATTTTAAAATTGGCAAAAACTTGTACATTCACCCTGTAGGTATTATGTCTGCACCAATAAAAGGTATCTTTAAGGATGTGATTTTCTACAAAAATACCAAGCTCAGATAAATTTTACAGGAAAAGGTAATCCTAAATTGCAGTTGGTACACCCCAAAAATGATTACAAAACTTGCAACCCAATAGTTCAGGAAGCTGACAAAATAAAAAATAATCTTGTATCAGAAGCAGAGAATAAGACCAAGAGTACTGTTGAGGTGGAGGAAACCCCATTACCTTCAGAAGTACATTGTGAGGATGGTGAAACAAGATTAGGGTTCGTGACTGTTAAGGAACATATGCGGTTAGCAGTAAGGTTATGTTGGTACCATTCAAGGACATTTATGGGGGAGGAAACAAGTATTAATTTTTTGTAGTGTGTTGTCAGGAGGATATCAAAATAAATTATGGGTTACCAACACTGCTAACTATGAGGTGACTTTGCACAGAAATATGAAGCTAGGTTCCTTGTATCCTTTTGAGTATGTCATCCAAGATGTGAGGCAGAACCTATTGCCATGTATTCTACTAAGGGGCGAGATCTATTCAAAGAAAGTAAGCTGGATATCAACTCACATTTGCAGCCTGAACAGAAAAAAAAAACTGTGGGATTTGTAGTAGAAGTATCGTACTTGTTTTTCCTGGCAAACATATCAAATTGGTAGAACTAAAGAGGAAGTAGTAATGCCTGATACAGGGATGATCATCCTCCTATTTCTTCAGTTCCATATTCTGTCTCCCAGGAAGTAATTCACAACACTGTGGAGGAACATATTAAAAATCACATTGTTAGACCTTGTAAAACAAGTTGGTGTTCTACTGGCACAGAAGAAAGACAGTGGGTATTGCCTATGTGTTGATTATCGGAGCGTGAATAAGGTCGTTAAGGATCATAAATATCCGTTACCCAGAATTGATGACTTTCTGAGTAATCTCACTGGAGCAAGGGATTTTTCCCACCATGACATGAACTCTGGGAATCACCAATTAAGGGTAATAGAAAAGGATCAGGAGAAAAATGCCTTTGTCTTAAGCCAAGCAATCATTCAATGATGGAAATACAATTTTTGATGAAGAGAGATGAGGTGAAAAATGTAGCTTTTAACCTTCGACCATGCAGCCGGTATTACACGGATGGCTTCAAACTTTGATTTTGAATTAAAGTCACAAAATACATTTCATTAAATACAGCCTGCACTTTCAACTCTTTTGTAGTGTCTAAAAACCATTTGTTTTTTTGTCCTATATCACAAATCCAACGAGTTTAAGGTTAACTTCAATGAAAGTGTTTGTGAATTGCTGCATCTGTACGAACAGCAACCTTTGTATCGTGATTTGTTTTTCACTGAAGTTAAAACTTTTGAAGTTATGATAACTTGAATGCTATTTCCGTACGAGCAAAATGCAACTCAAAATGTTTGTAAGAAGAACCTCAAAACAATGTTGTCTCCGGAAAGATGCCAAACTAAAGTGCTTCCCCCTTCCCCCTCTTTACCAGAGTTTCCTTTTTACCCTCAAAATAAAATAAACAGTACCCCAAGAATCGTAACTAGGCAATTACAAAAATAAAACAGGTTGAAATGACAATGCCAACCTTGTAATAATATCCTACATTGATTACTGGACGGAAGTTAGCTACCGTCAGTCTTTTAGTGCCTGCTATGACAGGAAACACGAGGAAGTGTCTTTACAAACATCTTTTCCTTCACTGACAAAACAACTGTGAACGAAGGATATATTGTGGCTGTGCTACTTTTCTATACCTGTCAAAATTTACCCCACTTACATGAAATGAACAATAATAATCACTTCTTTTCTGAAAAACGGGAAAATAATACCTGAAAATGGTTTATATGGACTTTACTAATCACACTTAATATGAATTTCATGGGGCATAACGTAATTTGTAGTATATACCATGAAATGTGAAAGTGAAGAGGGCTATGACGATCGCGTAATTAATGCGATAATTCAGCAACAAATTATTTTCTAACGACTTTCAGTATTTAATCGGACCTGAATTTTTCAGGATATTTATAGTCAATGTTTCCAGGATTTTCTAGGAATGTTAACGGGCAGATTTAGGATTTATGTTTAGAATCAGTGGCAGCCCTGATCTAGAACACGAAACCTGCACTTAAATGTCACATTACTATGCCACTGGCTATGAACACTGTTTTGTGTTTCATTGTGTTCTACCCTTCTGAAGTTAAAAGAAAATAGATTTATTGGTTGCACTGCTTACTGTGATGGTTGCGCAAGATTATACAAACCAGTGAGTAAAGTATTTCTCATTTTCTCCTGACCTAAACACAACTCATGTTAGTAACATATTTAATAATAAAAAGTGAGAATTCATCAAATTTTCACCCAGCACAAACAGTTCAGTACCTAACAGTCTTAATTCCATCAATTTGTCATTGTAACATTTAATTCAGAAAGTTAAATTTTATATCTGCTCTACACAAGGTTTTTTACACTTGGTAAGTCTGGTAAATACAAGTCTCCTATTCCAAACTCACTCATACATGCTCATAATTTCTGGACGACACTGCAAGAACTAAAGCAGTATGTTAATATTTTAATATTGCTTGAGGAATCTTTTGTGTAATATATCAAGCAATCCTATGAAATTTCTTGTTTAAACTGGATAATGTGGAGTGTCCAAAGATTCATAAAAAAAAAACCTCATTAAGAAAGGCCTTGGTGAACAATACCTAAGCTAATGTTGTGGTGAAAAATCTTACAAAACAGAACTGGAGACAAGAAAACTGAGAATTGCTTAAATAATATTACCATTAATAAAATTAATTATGTTAGATGTGGTTTAAAATATTATGTTACAAATTGTAGTACCTGGACTGCCACGGTGTTATGACTCCATCATTAGGTCCACCAATGAGAACCATTTTCTTGAGCTTTGTGATGCCAGCTTTGTAGATGCTACTGTTGACGGAGTTAAGATCACTGTTGACATATGGCAGAAACCTGCTGTAGTTAAAATAGAGCTCTTGATGATGGGGGTCATTCCAATAGTTTCCCACAGACGTGTGCTGTCCGACAGTGGAATAGAACAGCTCGTATGCCGTCTTGCACACCAGGTTTGGGAAGAAGAGGTGAAGGAACTTGGCTGCAACACGTAACAACACTCAATCCCTGTCACCTCACTCACCACTAACTGGTTTCTGGGATCACAAAATTGCTTCCTTTAACATATATTATAGTTTTTAAAAAAATTATATTTTATGAACAACTTAATGTTTGCAGGAAATGAAACCAATAATCACAGTATGTGTATGCAATTAACTCTAACAGGTATAACATTTTTAATAATAACAGGTTTAACATTTTTTTTTTCTCTACTTGTAGTAACTGTGATGATATACACTTTACTTTTGTAACTACTTTTACATTCACCATTCCCTGAAATAATTTAAATTTATAATATATTTTGAACTAAAAATGGTTTAATACTTATACATAAATATTTATTACATAATATTAATATAAATTTTTTTTAGCAACATTTACACAGTGCGAGAAGTTCTCATACAAGGCAGATATTATGCAAAATTCCAATTTTCCATAATAATTTAATTTGTCATTACTTCTTGATTCTCATTCAGTTGTAACAATCACTTATTCAAAGTTTTTCTCTGAAGTCACGCTTAACGTCAACAATCTTAACAGCCATTGTTACATTCAGACAGGATCTGGAACTGTCGATACAAGTAAATATAATCAGAACAGCATAAGAGATGGGTGACGTGTGACTGCAATACACATTGGTGTTGAGAATGATAATTTCAAAACAGAACTTCCTTAAGTAATGATTTATTTCTCTCAGCATTTTCTTCATGATTCTGACTCCTTTTTCTGACAAACAAGCTTAAAATGTCTGTTTCAAATTTAAAATACTGCTGAAATATTTTGTTATTATTGTTTGATTCTGGTCATCCTTATTCAAATGATTTCAAAATAAATCATAGAATCTGGTGGTTAAGTGTTTCTACCCGAGTTTCCTTAAACCTTGCCTCTAGATACAAGGACTAAGAAGTGCATCAATATGTTTTGGATCCATGGAAACTTCATTTTCTGGAAATACAGATCTCGTGTGTTTGACTATTTTTTTCAAAACTGAATTTTTTCATTGTTGAACTTTATTCCCAAATTTGAGCCCTTTCCATGACTTTTCTAAATATGTCATAATGTTCTTCCAGCATTACTGCACCTATAACAAAATTTTTGTATACCACAATCACACCTTCAATACCATTGAGAGCCCTTGTATTTTTCTGGAATACTTCTGGAGCCAAAGTTATTCCAAATGGTTAACGAAGAAATACAAATATCCCAAATGATGTTGCAAAAATGCATAGGTCTGCTGATTCATCATCCAGAGGTACATACGTTATTCTGTTGTGGACATATTCATGTCCACAAAGGAATAAAGTTTATTTCCTTGTAATGTGTTGTTTCCTAATATGTTGTTTCAATCTTCTTCAGTTGGAATAAGCATGTATTTTTATTTTAAACATTTGTATAACAGTTTGCTATGCAAATTTGTTTATCTATAGCATTTTACCAGTTTTGCATAGCAGTTTAAAAATTGCATGACAATTTCTTAACTCACTTAATTTAACAGAAAAATTATGAACACCAATATTAAAACATAACTTGGCACACCCATTTTCTGTGAAAATATTCGTATGATTTCATCAGTTTTAATGAGGTCATTTCTTTATTTTTCGCTACTTTCTCTAAAAAATTTTTTTTTAAATTTTCTGCAATTTTTAAAATGAAATAAAATATTTCAAACAACAAAGTACGTATACAATTAATTTTTATTCAGAAAAAATATTAAATTGCAGGGCTCTAACATAAAAATGTCATTTTAATGGCCAATACAATGAAAAATATACTTTTTCCACATACACAGTACATGTGTGTGCATATAAAATAGTTGACATGAATAATATATAAGCTAAGGCATGATTCACCAACATGATTCACATACAGAATATAAAACTTCTGAAAAAAATGTAATCATAAAAAGAACTATACTGCAAAATATGTAAAAAATGTTGGTAGAATACCACATTTTGCAACAAAACAATTTGATAGCAAAAACTTACATCCTTTAACTTATAAAAACTGGTCAAACTTATTTATGTAGCTTTGTTTACATAATTTAACATAATAAAAGATTCTATTAAATATTTTTATAGCGTTTATTCACATTCCCCACCATAAAAACCAATTTGGTTGAAATAACGTATTCATCATTTTAGATTTTGGTTTTCTCCACAGATGCTATTGAGGTTGGCAAAATGTTTAGGCCATGTTCGAATTGACCATTTAGTATATTATATTTTAGTATTTAATGGTATTCAATCCGGACACCATCGATGGTCACTTGTTCAAAGATGATTGTGATTTGGTAATATAGTATTTCAGAAAGTTCCTTTATATACTAAAAACTAAATACTAAAATACATAATACTTCATCTGTTTAGTCTACTAATTCCAGTAACGTAATACTTTAGTAA
Source organism: Clitarchus hookeri (assembly GCA_002778355.1). Lineage (NCBI taxonomy): Eukaryota > Metazoa > Arthropoda > Insecta > Phasmatodea > Phasmatidae > Clitarchus > Clitarchus hookeri. Next base: position 164,580 of record NQII01000902.1, read on the forward strand.
ACTAAAAGGGCCAATTCAAACATCTCTTTAGTTGCGTCAAATCAATATTGTTCTTACGTGTGATGCTTTGGCATTTGTATGTTAACAGTACACATATTTTCTTTGTATTTTATTGTAATATTTGTACACTGCAATATTAATGTTATGAAGAATGTAAAACTTTCCCTTTGTAACTTATATTGCCATATCAAAAACTTTAACATCCAATTTAATAAATCTACACATTTTTAAAATCTAAACAAACTTCATTTTAAACTGTTGTTTTTAAGATTTCATTTCATATTGTGTAATGCCATTCCAACGAGCTGTCGATTATGCAAACATTCTAAAAATTTATTCAGCAAAAACTATTTTAATCAAACACCCAGACCAACTATGTTTTTTTCTACTTCATATGCCAATCTTAACAATTATCCTATTTTTTTTTTGCGAAGTGTTTAATTATTTTGCAATTTCAAATAACTAAATAAAATTTTGCCAAAATGTCACAATTTTGCACCTTGTGAAAAACAGGTGTCCTTAAATATGGTGTCTACCTGTTAATATTTTTACATTTTTATGAATCAAAAATATTTCACTATGTATAAACATATTAACAAATTAAAGTGTGTAGCATTTTGCGATGCAAAATAACATCACAGTTATGTCATGATTATATCGCAAAATGCAATACAATACCGTTCAAATATACATTGGTTGGAATGTATGGCCACTACCTTTCAATAGCTAAATTTAAAAACTTTGGGTCTAAGCATATTCTAGTAGAACCATTCTTTTTTTTTTTTTTTTTGCTATAACTAAGTTATTAACCAATTGCTTGGGTTTTTTAACATATTCAATTATTTTCTGGCAACTAAATCATCTAATGCCTTCTTAAACCAATCTTTAAATCTTACAGGAATCCCATGGGCTGGCTGAATCACAAGTTTGTCATCAGGCTTCAGAGTTATACACTGTGAAAATGGAAATTTCTCAAGACCCTTCAAACACATCACTATATTTGTCAAGCAAAGAATGATCAACCTCAATGTCTAAAACAGTTGCTGATGAGGAACTAACAACAAATACCTAGCATCTCTTAATCCCAGTATTGGTTCAGTACGAAAGTTGATGAGAAATTCTGATGTTAGAGTTACCAATAGATCCCACATTTGAAATTCTTTTGCCTTAGAAAGTTACAATAATTTTCTTTGTAGGGCCAAAGCTATCTTCCCATTTTTTGGCAGATCATTACTAGACAAAACTTTTACCTGGGCTCCTATGTCAATTTTTACTTTAAATTTGACAAACTGTATATTGATTTCTTGAAACCAAATATTTGATTGACTAGTGAGAAACAAAATTTTAAAAATTACTGGCTAAACCTCAGTGTTTTTATCCACCACAATCACATCGGCTTTACTGCATTCATTGCAGGTTTTTGCATGAGCAGGGAACCTACCCCAAATAAGAAAATAACCACATAATTTACATACATTGGGTTTCTTCTTTAGCCTTAATCACTAGCATATTTGTATTTTTATTTTGCTTCACAACATCTCCAATTGTTAAGTTCCAAATCAGCATTACCTTCTATTTGGTTGAACCTACTCTCACTAATAGCCTTGGACTTCACAAACTACAACTGAGACAGCACCACCTTAGAGCGAGAACTATCTCCTCTACCTGCTCAAAAGTCAAAACAGGTTCTTGCAGTAAATCTTTTCTCACAGAATCACCTGCTATACAAAAAATGACCTAAGCCATATCCACATGTTTCAGAAAATCCACATTTTTCTGCCGGAAGCCATAATCTGTTAACAAAATCACAAAATTTCTCCCCATTTATTTGCACAATCTGTCTTTAGCAATACCTTTCAAATATTTTATTTATTTTACCAATAAAATAATTTTCAAAGTACTGAATTACAGCTTTTAACTTGATTTTTTTTTTTGGGTCCAAAATTGTAAAGTTAACAGGGCAGACTACCAATAAAATGAGTTGAGCTGAGAAATTTGGGCAGCTCTTAAGAACAAGGTCTTGATAGCCAATGAGGGTAAAATGAGGTGAGAACGAAGCAGTGCTGGAATGCAAGAGCAGGGATAAATGGGAGATCCCCAAGAAAACCAGCCGACCAGCGGCATCGTCCGGCACAATTCCCACTTGCGAAAACCCGGGAGTTACCTGGCCGATTGAACCTAGTTTGTCTTGGTGGGAGGTGGGCAGTCCAACTGCTCAACCCCCACAGCCCCCACCAATAAAATGAAGACAAAGTGCTACTTTTACCTTCTCTTTAACCAAGTCTTTCTCCAAGGCAATAACAAAAATTTTTAATTCTTGTTGAACCTTCTCCATTCCGTTGCTGTAAGTTCCTGCATTGGTTGTGGACCTCCCCTTGGTTGCTCCATATATCTTAATTTTATTTTTTATCTTGTAAAAAAATACTGTTAATAAAAAATTATTTAGTTATCATTAATCTATATTCCTAACCCAGCACATCACAAACAAAAGTGTTCATATGGTTTTTAATCTAAATCCTTAAGATCCTAACAACATCACAACAGGTGGGAAACCATATTCAACTTAATTTTATCTTTTGAAATAGAACAGAGTTAAAATTGTTATCTGATATATGAATAAACATTTGAAAACAGAGTACTTTTTATGTCTCATGGAAACATGTTTGCAAAAAGGTAACATCCAAATAGTTGCTTACAAGTTGCACAAACAAATATGTATTTGAAAAGAATTTCCTCAACTTTCTTATGTAGCAATTTATTTCCAGTCTCATACACATGCATCATAGGAAACCTGCTTTAATGTTTTATTAATAATGTTTGCCACACTTCAGAACTTCATTATTTACTTACCTCTACTAACATTGCTCTCATACCAGTTTGATTAAGGGGGAGTGTTAGATACGTGCCGAGTTCTAGATCTACGAATTAATGTTTATAATATCACAGGGAAGGTCAAAGTATTTCATGTAAAAATAATTTTAAAAATTAGAAACAATAAAATTTTTGAATATTGAAGAAAATTATTTGATTTATAGTTTCTTTATAAAATGCTGTATAAACAACACTGCTGTTTAACTTTAACAAGAAAAATGTCATATCTTCAGATGAGATATAAACACTGCCAACACACAAATACTTACTTGTAGGAAGTTGTAACAGTCAGATAAACAATTTTGATAGTCACTGTATGTGGCAGCTTTCAATCTGCTGAAGACTACATTATTCAAATGAGTTTTTTTCTTATGTTAATTTTTGCGTAGTTAAAAATTGACCCCATTGTGGTATTCTGCCATGTTTCTAGAAAACATAACAGCTGACAAATTCTTTATTTGTGTGACTGGTAACAAACATTAAGCTGTGCAATTAAGTACTACGCCAACAATGATATAGTCATGGCTTTGATATTATTTGCCGTAAAAATAACTGTGATTAATCTTACACTCTGCACGACACAACGGAACTACAAGGACTGTGCTCATGATGTCTTTGAACAGTGTTGCCAGCTCCCTTTCGAGTATCCAGTGCCACGAGCCTCGGGCCATAGAGAAAATAAAATACTAGTACTAGCCTCAGGCGATAGGTTGCTGGCATTAGCAGAGTCGAAGACACATGAGCTTTAGTGCAAGGGGCGGGAATGCCAGATGGCAGAAGGTGGCGACGACAATTGTATAAAGCTGCTCCGATGGGGAATTATCAGTAGACCAAAGCTCAAGATAAGAAATGAGATATAAGGTGATGGTTTTGATTCTTTTTAACAGTATGCCTCCAACCAGAAGAAGAGAAGGTAACGACAGACATCACGGCTGGAATTTACCTGGATATAATTATTTAGGACCTGGTAATGACTTAGACAACGGAGAACCCTTTAAACAATGACGATCATATCGCACAACGCTACGATCAAGCTTACGAAGATGCATGTTCAACTTTTGACGTACATTTTGCTGATTGGGGAGACACCAAGGATTTTGTGAACAACTTTCTCGATACTGGAAATTGGCATTCTGCTATTGGCGCTGCAGGTCTTGGTGTCAAATATGTTTTAGAATCTGTGACCAGCGTATTATATCCATCTATGGCTGGATGATTTCCTCCTAAACATCAATGGGGACCTGGTGAATGGGCAAGAATACGTGCTATCAATAAAGCTAATCAAGCAAAAAGAGCAGATACATCTGGAAGTAATAAAGGTAATCCTAAAACCATCGCCGGTGATCATGGTAATTACATCAGTGACAAAGATCAAGGTCTCTCTTACAATCTCAGGTCGGTGCTATTGGATAGCTCATCTTCTGAAAGTATACACACGCAACATACTGCTGGCGGTGGTAGACAAAATAAGCCAGGAGATTCGGAAGAAGACATAAATTTAAGTGATTAATTTTAATTTGCAATACCTATCTCAGCTGACTCACATAACGTAATTTACGTATTCACATGTGACTATGAAAATAAAAAAACATCAGCACTCTGTCACTAAACAAAGCACAGCTTAGAACCAAATTAGTTGTAAAACTGTAAGCTAATATTGGTTTCAGATTACATTCATGCTCTACAAAATGGCATCTTATGTTATGTGGTTTCTGTAACTTGTTTAAGAAAGAAATGTCTAGTTATTGGCAAGAACGAACAAGAGAAGCACTGATACGTAGAGTAAATAATTTATATTTGCTACTTAGTATTATTTGCATTTGTTACCTAGTATTAAAATTCTCCATTATTTAAAGAAATTAATGCTGTCATCTCAAAAACATTGTGGTGGTGTATTGTGAAGCGATATTCCCGCTCTTTTGAAACACTAAATCTGCTTTTGTAAAGTTAATTTGAAGTGACAATGTTCTGGCAAAGTTTGCACAAATGTTTCTACTTATATTTTATGTCTAACGGAATTCAGTATTTGAACGATATACCACAAATCCTGCAAAGCAGAATTGCTTTCAAATTATGACCGACAGAAATCATTGTAAACCATGGTGCATGTTATTATATATAGGAGTAACTTTTGTTCTAATAATTCAGGGTGTCCACCCACAGGGAAAACAGGTAAAAGTTAAGGAATTTCATATAATGGGGAAAAGTCAGGGAAATGTCAGAGAATTTTCATCTCGAGCAGGGAAAATGTAAATAATTGCTACTCTGCAAAAGTCGTAGTTGTGTGAATACAGGATAATGTAATTATAATCATATGCATTTTAAAATTTCAATTTTTAAGTTTGTCAAAGGGCTTATATGTACAAAATAAAGTATTTGCATGCTTGTAATGGGCACTCTGGTGAAGTCAATAGCATGTATCATGAGAAATGTCGATGAGCTGAATAAAATGTTGGGACTACTGGATTGGTCTGTTGTAGTATAATTTAATTAAACTTCACTAACAGCATTTTTTTTTCTGTCAGCGGTGGAAAAATATGGTATTTGGAGGTTTTGGGTCAGAAAACAGATCAGGGAAAATGGTAAGATTCTGTCTGGAAAACAGAGAAAATTCAGGGAATTCCAAAATGGAATTTCAGTAGATACCCTGGTTTTAACACATGCATCAGCACCGCTAATGCCAGCATAACCTCCCCCCCTTCCTTCAGTCAGTGTAACCCATCTTTTGAGAAATTTCTGGCTACACCACTGAATCAATACTCGAAACAGCTTTCACACAGAATGAATTATGAAATATATTTTAAGAATATTATAATTTAAGAACACATTAGTGTTTTCAAGACTACTTTAAAACCTAAAATAATACCCAAGTGGATTTTAAATCATGAATGCGAGTCTTGATCGGAACCTACATTGTTGATACTCAGATTTGCAAATAACTCTTTAGACAAATATATTCTTTATGTAATGTGGTGAAATTACAGACACCAAACTGTAACAAAGAATGAAAGGAAAATTAACATCACATATTTCATTGTATGTATAATATATCGCTTCATAAATGTTTAATAGGCCCAATGGCTATATTCACTAATTAGTGGAAATGCCAACTTTTCGCAAAAAAATATCCTGATTTGCTGTATTTCCAAAACACTTAAACTTTCTTTCACAACTGGATGACTTTAATTGGTGCTGGTTTTTAGCATCTGTCAGCGAATTATAGATGTTTACTCTTAGATTAACCTAAAAGTGATTGGCTTGGTCTAGTAAGAAATGTTTTCTTTTCAAGATAAATGTCTAATAAACAAAGGAACACTGAAGTTGTGCACATATGATATTGAACAGTAAGTTGCACAGAAAACTTTTCACAAAATCAGATGACCCTACTCATTAGGCATTGAAAGCACGTGTAAGATCATCCTAAAATAAGTTTGCGTTTTCAGAATATGTCTGTATTATTTGCTACACTGCACATTTGTAGGCCAGATATTTTGAGACTCTCTTGACATAATCAAGTAATCGCTAGGTATATTAATGTAAATACTACGTATATAAAGTAAATATAGATGCCGTATTCAAACCATAAATCTCAAGTTGTGATATCACTTTGTGAGAATCATTATATTCCTTTGTTGTAGTTTAAGAATTGCAAGTAAATTATCGCTGGATTCATAGGCAACACAAATAAGAAGTTACTGATATAACTAATGAGACTACTTTCCTCAACCAGAAACATATACAACAGTAGTTAGACAATTACAAATACACAGGTGCCTTACCTGGGACTCGAACTCAGAAAACCTCGTACCATAAGTTAGTGTGCAATCTACTGCATTATGAAGGTCGGATTTGAGCATCAAATTAGAATTTAATGAGTCTAATTTTTTGAATGACAGGGTTCAGTTTCCTAAAATATTTACAGGGCTGTCATATTGAAAATAATTGACTGAACCACTTAAAACACTTAAGTTTACATGGCCTACTAGTGTGAAGAATTGGGTAAATATCAGTTGAGTCCCCGAGATATGACATAAAACCACCATATTTTCCATAAGATGATCTTCACAAATGGAGGACAAAAATGTTTTGTATCAGCACATTCAATGATTGTATACCGCCAGTATACAAAGTGATGCTAAAATCAATTGCATAATTTGTAGATATAGCACACTAACCTAAAATAAATGTATAACCACCATTCTGAATATGTGTGTCACATTGAAAAAATACACATAGTTATATGTCCTACTACAATACCAATTCAACAAATTTTGGTACGAATGGGTTGATTGTTTCCCCGAGATATGACAAAAACTTAATTTGTATTGTGGGGCTAACTTACACATTGGCAGAGAAATGAAGCTCTGTATAGACAAATTTGATGATTGTAATTTATATCGCCAGCATATAAAGTTAAGTTGGAAATTGGTTGGTTAATAAACTATAATAAGCTGAAATATTTATATAGCCACCATTTTAAAAATAAGTGCCTGACCTATTTAAAACACAGCAGTTTACACCATCTGCTGCAGTGCAAACTGTTTACCCAATTTGGTTGGAATTAGTCACTTGTTTCCCCGAGATATTAAATAAAAATGTATTTATTCATATGGTGCTATCTTACAAAATGATGGACGAAAGATGCTCTGTGTAGACATAGTTGATAGTTGTAATAACTACTGCCAGCATACAAATAAGTTGGAATTGATTACATGGTATCGACAATATAACATTCTAAGATAAGAAAACGAAATTGCTGCCATATTGAAAATAAGAATCTGAGATACCTGAAACATATAACTGAACATAATGTGCCGCAGTACTACCTACTTGTTTGCCAAATTTGGTATGAATTGGCTTATTGTTTACCGAGATATGACATAAAAACTTTATTTATTCATGTGGCACTATCTTACGAACAGGCTGACACAAGTGGTTATGTGTGGCACATTGATGTTTGTAGTAGACACTTTCAGCATACAAAATTTGGTCGAAATTGGTTTAAAGATATAATTGATATACCAAATAAACCTAAAATATGTGTATGGCCGCCATTTCGAGAATAAGTATCTAAGCAAGTTCAATTACGTATGTTTACCTTACCTGTCATAGCATGAATTACATGCCAAATTGGGTGACAATTGCTATAATAGTTTGAGATATAATGTAAAATCTTTATTTTTTCATTTTATGCTTTAGTTTGAGATAAAATGTAAAATCTTTATTTTTTAATTTTATGCTTTAGTTCAAGATATAATGTAAAATATTTATATTTTCATTTTATGNAATGTAAAATCTTTATTTTTTAATTTTATGCTTTAGTTCAAGATATAATGTAAAATATTTATATTTTCATTTTATGCTACCTTCCAAAATTGCGGTCTAACAACAATCTCCACTTAAAAATTTAATGCTTACATGATTCTCTGTCAGCATAAAACATGTGGTTTAAATCGGTTGAATTGATCCAGGGATATGGCATATCACCCTAAATAATACAATGGTCACCATTTTGAAAGTAAGTGCTTAGCGTTGTCAAAACTACAGAAGTCAGGTACCCTTACTAAGTATGTACTATATACAAACAGAGTTTGGTTAAATTCAGTTGACGCATTCAAAAATTGAAAAGGGGGGAAACACACGTAGGCTCACAATACAATGACAGGAAAGTGATCACATTAGCCTTTCTTTCCATTGGAAAGTAGGCTAAATAGTTACACTTGCAGGTTCAATAAAATAAATCTTCAAGTGTTATAATGAAGGATCACAGACATGTTGGATGAAGTATAATACATCATCCTTGCTTGCATCATGTGAAAACAGCAGTCTTTGTACATACTATTTTCAATTGCTAAATGTCATACAATTCTTAATGGAAAAATAGGCTTAACCCCATACATATATATATATATACATATACATACACACATATACACATACATATGCATGCATTCACACATACATACATACAAGCCATGCACAGGATATTAAAATAAGAGGTGGTGGTGTGATAGGGACAATGCTATGTTAACTTCGCTATCAGTATCAGTTGCACAGCGAACAATATTTTCTGGTAGAGCCCATTTACAAACCCCAAAACACTCATTATTTCAAAAAAAATTTTACTGCACAAAATTTTTTGTTTCATTACGTTTCTACATATCCTGCTTTATTCATATTTCCCACCCCCCCAAAAATAAATTTAACTTTCCGATATTTTTCCAGAAATGTGAATGATGGTCAAAACTTCCTATTGACAAATTTATTAACAAGTAAGCAAATATGATCTGTTAACTGAATTCCAGTTAGGATTAATGAAGCGTCATCATACAACTACCACACTTCTGTTAGACGTGACAATCTGACAGATGTCTGACAGACATCAGAGACCAGCTTCATAGTAGATTGGTATTTGATTCCGAGCAAATCTCTTCAAATTACAAACTTTATAGATACTGTACGAAAACTTGGCAAGTGAATAAATGATTTGCACGCGATAATATTTAAATTGAATGTTCACTATGACTTGACTACATACAGTTATGCAAGTGCTCCAGGTCACACTCCTTGCGCTTTTAAATTTATTAAAGTTTTGATGATAATTCATACGACACGTTAATCCAATGTTATTTTGTTTTGAGACACTGAAAACCTTTGTGCTGATGTAGAAGAATGCTTAGTTGTAGCTAGTTTGCGGTTAACTGAGCATTGCTAAAAATTAACGTTTAAAAAGAAATCACTGCTCCGAAATGCATATATGGTTACATAAACACCCCCTGACATGCATACAGAAATATTGGCTGTGAGAGAGTAAATTATTAGGTATGTGTGAAGGTCTTTTTTTAAATGCGAAGTGAAGTCGAAGCAAAGTTTACATCGTGCAAAGGAATTTCAAAGAAAATCAAAGTCGAAGGATTAAAAAATATATATATTAATTTATAGTGGCCTACAGATTTCAAGTTTATTCAACTCATTTGTACTGATACTGTCAAAAAAAATGTATGCCTATTAGACACTGAGCAATGGAATAAAACATCCTAATCTTGTACTGCTGAAAACTGAAATATTAAAATATCAAAATCTGCAAGAAAGTAATCATTATAGATTTAGATACCTACAAACTTTATAAAAACTGCCATACTCCGTATATCCAGTCCCATTTGGTGCCGCCAAACTCCTGCGCGTGGTAAATACGTTAACTGCTATGACATTGCCGAACATAATTCTGGATAACAAGATAACAGCCCTCAACAACAATCCAAAAAAAAAAGATACATGCATACAAAATCCATTAAAAATATATATGAAAAATGATTTATGCTGGCTGGCATTTATAACCAATTTAGAAAGAAAGTTTCTAGGAAACCTGTAAAATAAACATGGATAAGGGAACAATATANGCTGGCATTTATAACCAATTTAGAAAGAAAGTTTCTAGGAAACCTGTAAAATAAACATGGATAAGGGAACAATATTTCGAGGTTCCTCCAAATTTTTATGTTGTGTTCACAATTATTTATTACTATTACTTTTTTTGTGGTAATGTGGCCAACAGCAAAGCCCACTGCCAAAACCGAAAAATAGGAGCAAAGACAAATACGCTGTAATAACCACCGGAAAAACGAACATGGAACAAAACCAGACAGGAGCACAAATAGTATTCTTCTGGGTAGAGGTCCATCAACCATGGAGGGAAAGAAAGGCCATGGAACAAGGGATAGCAAGGTAAGAGAGNTGGGTAGAGGTCCATCAACCATGGAGGGAAAGAAAGGCCATGGAACAAGGGATAGCAAGGTAAGAGAGGGCCGGTCACCTTGGACAACTAACAGGACACCAAACTCCCAAAATCAGATAATATCATAGCGCTCAAGTAAAAACCGAGCCAGAGGGTCACAAACTACTTGAGGATCATGAAAAAGTACCGAAAGGTAAGAGACAGGAAACCTCACACGAAGCCGTTGAAAGGCGGCATACAACGAACTTTGATTGCTGCTAGTGGAACACTGAAACAAGAGATGGGTCAAATCTGTACTAGGGGCGCCACAGGAGGGATTAGGGACTATATGAAGTTTATACAAATGAGACAGGGATGCATTATGACCTGAAAGGAGACAAAAAGTGACTGCTGAACTACAGTGATAATATCCTTGCTGAGAATATGTATGAAATAAACGTGTATATAAAGTATTATAAACCAAAGTACAATTTTCCCATGTCTGCTTCCGACAACGTAAAATTTCCCCGTTTAATATGGGATATAAAACCAAAAAGGAAATTTTAAATTATTTCATTTTACAGTGGCCAAAAAGTAACTAGACTAATACAACAAACCATGCAAGTTGTAGTAAAAACAAACAAACAAAAAAAATGTTGGTCTATATTTTTATAAATACTTTATTCTGAACTCATAAAACAGTAAGCATGCGTAAGGCTGTTTACATGTTTTGTTGCTGTTGACAGTCAAGAAATAGGCTTAAAACAAAAATGGTGTATTTTTTTTAATATATGTATAGGTTTTGCAATACACAAGGTTATTGTTACTTGCAAAAT